>VXCM01003872.1:0-51856 GCA_014773175.1 Lucifuga dentata
ATCAGCCTGATTCATTTCAGGTTTGGACGCTGTCACCTATTTGCACCAATCAGGCATGGATTTAAGTCCCAGTCTCACACTCACCCTTTACCAGATTGTTCTTTGCCATCCCCGATGCGAGACATTCGAGCGTTTATTTGTGGACTGACATTCTGTTACCGACTCGGCCTGTCTTGGACNCTGTCAGTCTCTGTGTTGGCGCTTTGTCCTGCCTGTTGTTCTGCCTGCTTCTGTGTTGGACTGAGAACTCTATTAAAGAACTTAACTTGTCAAAGTGTACTGTGTGCTGCATTTGGGTCCAAACCCCATCCGTCACAGCGGCAGCACACACACACACATACAACACACAACAGCAATTACAACCTCACTTATCTGCACATAAAATTACATGAAACCCATGAATCAAATCTAAAGCACTACTTATGGTCAAGTGCTTTATGGCCTCACGCCGAGCCTCAGCAAGGCAGTGCTAGGATTACCATAATTACCCTAGTGCAGTGCAGCTGCACCACTTACAGTAATGGCTGCATTTTGTAGCGCTCCTGACATATTTTACTATATGTTTAATTAAATTGCAGCTTTTTGCAGTTTAGGTCATTTTGGTTTTAATTCAATTAATTGTGCAGCACTAATTTCAATTACCACTCACTCTCGTAGAGGGCGGTGACATACAGAAACCTACAGACTTCAGCTTTAAGATCCTAAAAATAAACTGCTCTTTATTTTTGTGGAGACAGATTTATCCCGAGGTTTTGGGTTAAAAATCCTGTCCCTCCTGCTGATGTGATGCTGAGTACTTTTCATCTCCAGGGCAGCTGCTCTGTAGGTGACCCTGCAGCAGAAATGTTCACATAAATTATTTTTGCTCATTGTTGAAGGATAATGGATTTTTTTAGTACACTGCTATAATAGCAAGCTTTTGCATTTCCCCATGCTCCATTTTACTGCCAGTGTTGGTCTTAACTGTACTGTGAGCATCATCGCTGAAGCATAATGACAGTTAGCAACCTTTGCTTAACTAGCGATTGTGAGGATCAATATCTTGGTGTATTGGTCATTAATAGCCATTGATAAGCAGACATGGTTCTGTCTAATTTATCAGCCAGTGTAATTACTGTATTGCATACAAAATTACTGACTGCTATTTGCTCTAGGCAGAACTAAATGTATATTTTACTGTTTAAAACCATATTATTTTAAATTAATTTGCTTCTCTATTCAACATATCAGCTGTGTTTTGCCCTTGGGGTAAGAGCTAATTGTACAAGGATAAGGAGAATCCTTCCTTCATATTGTAGTCACACATACATGTTTTCATTCATTTTTGTATAGATGAATATTTTCTGACAAGTAATGAAATCCCCGCAGCTCTGGGCTGTGCAGAACAACTTGAACTCAGAGTACAGGCAATATGCAGATTTTGACCTTGACCATCAAAAGAAGATGCTTTTGCCGTATGCTGCTTGGTATGACACTTTACATATTTAAACTTTCTTTGATTACTACCTCAACAGAAGTGCCACTGAGTTTTATTGTATTGTAATATTTGTTTATTTATTTATTTGATTACTACCTCAACAGAAGTGCCACTGAGTTTTATTGTATTGTAATATTTGTTTATTTATTTATTTTTTAAAAATGGACTTTAATCTTAACCTTTTATACTAGAGTCTTGTCTAAGAAGCTGGTTACTAGGTTTTCTGGGTAACTTGACTGAGTAAATCCCAGAAACCCCCAAAACCATAAAAAAAAACTGATACCTCCTCCATATCTATCTATCTATCTATCTATCTATCTATCGGTTTTTCTCAGTTTTTCTCTACCTAACTATTGTAAAGCAACTCTGAGTATCTAGAAAAGCACTATATAAATGGAATGTATTATTATTATTATTATTAAAACCAAACACACTGATTACTTTCTCTGTAATGAGACATACTGGCAAGAGGCTGGAAATAAAACTTATTTTAAGTCAGTGATTTCTTGTACAGCATGTTGGCTGTTTATATTTTATTTCTTCACCACTCGATGAAGAATTACAAGATAAACAGTGAAAGTTGTCAGGTCATGGGTAAAATTACAGATGTTTAATTAAATTGCAGCTTTTTAGTGATGATAAATAAGTTGAAAAGACACCCTCAAGCACTCTAGGTCTCATGCTCTATTTGAGCATAGGCAAGTAAACAAGAAATAAGTACATGCATAAAAAAGAGTTATGTGTTAAGAGCCAAAGCGTAAATAAAGTTGAACAACACGGTGAGCAACACTGAGATTTGAAACAGTTTGAGTCTGACTGCAAAAGGAAAAAAAAAATCATCCAATGTAAGTTTTAGGGATTTTTTTCTTTTGAACAGAAAATGTACGGATTAATTCCTGAATTTATTTATTGCTAAAGCAACCGTTATGAGTAGAAAAGTAATTATAAGAACAGAAGCCCCTGGTTTTAGTGATGATAGCATTATTTAAAATGCTAATGATGCTAATGATATGCATGATATTTAAACTGAAAACTCACTATCGCTTACAGAACGTGAATTGCTTCATCTTTACACAGGATCAGCTACAAAACACACAGATCAGAGGAGAGATCAGATTTACTTAAACAGCAGCTCTGCATGAGTTCTTACATGTCACACTCTTTGCTCATGCAGAAGGCTTACACGAGAACATGGCGAACAAGTTTTCATCTTGCAGCCAATGAAAGGAACAGAAATTCTTCCTCTTCATTAATCAACGGCAACTCTCTTTTTGATTGCCTCAGTGTTTTGTGATGGGAGCCAAGCTGGAAACTACTTCTATTTCTACTGGGTTTATTTTTGTTTTTAGGGTGGTTAAGAGTGGCTTTTTTCCTACAACGCCACCGGAAGTTCTGGAGTGCACAACCACGACAACCACGTCATGCGTGGCTGTTGTGAAAGCACGAGAAGCATGAATGCCAGGCCATGCAGACGTCCATTTCAGAGCCGTCCACATCCACATCCACCTCATGTCTACATTAAGTATAAACCAGGCTTTAGAGGGCAAAGCCTGATGAAATGGTGTGTGTATGGTTGTGTGTGTGTGTGTGGGTGTATGTCAAGGCAGCCACTTAAGTGTTTTGAAAGCACGGTGCGAGACAAAAGCAAAAGGGCAAAAAGACAAATGATAAAGTATGGACATGGTTATACAATGGATGAACAGTCTTGCATCTCATTGCTGTATAAGATTAATTATACTGTTTTTTTTTTTTTTTTTTTTTTTTTTGTTTGTTTAATGAAATTTTCCCTCCCACATTGTTTTACGTTCAGAGTTAGTCAGAGAGCCCCGCCAGGCATGGAGGAGGAGGAGGATGTAGATACGGAGCAAGAGCTGAACTCACAAACACCCAACACCTCTGAGCTTCAGCTACAGTGAGTGAGTGGACTGATGGACTAGATGTAAAAAAAAAAAAACATATATAACACTGGTAATCTATAACAAGATAAACAAAGTTCACTAGAGGTGTATAGTGAGGCACAGGAGATGGTGGGTGATAGAAACCAAGAGGTTGCAGTTTATTTATATTTCCATGTTTACGCTCATTTCCATCTCTCCCTCCCTCTCTCTCTCTGAAATAGAATCACAGGCTCTCATCTGCAACATCAGCAGCAGCGAGAACACAGAAGCTTTTTGTCACTTTGACAGGAGGCAGAGTTATGCAATACAGTAAGAATACGGGGAGAGCTATTATCCATGCAGCCACAGAGCACACACACACAACCAGAAGCAATTTTATACATGAAGATATACTGTGACCCAAGTCCATTTATTTCCAAATGTGTAAAAGCAACACAAAGGGAATACTGTTCACATTCATTTGAAGGGCTGCAAAAAAAAAAAAAAAAAAAAAAAAAAAAAAAAAAAAAAAAAAAAAAAAAAAAANCCCCCCCAACCCTTTACATGGCAGATAATGTTCTGTTGGTCACAGCAGGAGACTGCTATGACTAAGAGCACCATTCTGTCATCAAGGTTGCTGTGCTCACAGTAATGCACGCCAGCTCTCCTTATCTCCTTATTTTATGAAGAAGGCACACAGTGATATGTGAAAGTGAGCATTCAAATTCTCAAAATATCCTACTCAATGCTAGTATCGCCCCCCCATTGGGGATATTTGCATGTTTCTCTTTGTTTCCTGTCATTGAAGTGTAAATAGCATCTTTCCTTTGTAAAAAGTTTAGCAAATTTATATTCTGTTGTAATTTATATTCTACTTTTTTGTCAGCTTTGTGCTGCAGTAACATACGAATTTCCCCTTGGGGATCAATAAAGTGTTTTCTTATCTTATCTTATCTTATCATGCCACCATGAGATTCAGATTGCTTTCTCTATTCTACATTTATTATTAGTAAATGGTAATGTTATCTGTGGTTTCAGTTGCTAAAACCACTATTATACAGCCTGTTGTGATAAATTCTTCCAGAATACAATGTACAAGGAAAAACAATAGCAACAACTTTAATGGAAGGTGCTTGTATTTGTTTCTATCTATTCTCTGTTTAAATAATATGCATAATCCAATCTCTGGATTATTTTCTTCAGGCAAAAAGCAATAAAAGGTTGCATTTAAACAGGCAATTTTCAGCTTGAAGCAATCCCTAAACCAAATTTGTGCTTTCTGTGTTCCTATGGCAAATTTCATCACCCATTTTCAGTATAGCTGTTGGCTAAAACTCTGAGATTATAAAGTTTGTTAAAGTTGTAACTTGATTATTTGAAATGCAACATATTTTGGTAGGAGGTAGAGAATGCCGCACTTTCGTATAATCCATCAAACAGTCAGTTAGCGTGGATGTAACACCGCACGTCTTCTGCACCGTTTTGACTGGTGCGCTGCTTTAAATCCCACAGCTGCCAAGTTTCTGGCATGATTTTGTTACAGGTAAACAATTTTCTTGTATAGTTTTCAGGAATATGCCTTTAAAATTCAAAATATTTCCATGATTGTGGGTTAAGCTTTGCCTGAGAATGTGAAGAAATACAATTGTTAATTTTCTATCCCGGGAAGATTTTTGATTGTTGAAGTTCAAATATCCAAAATACTGCATGGCTTTTTGCAACTTAATTGACTATAGGACAGAAAATAGGACAACCAGGGCTTTAACATAAATGTCCTTCAATGTTATCAAGCAATGGAGCACTTCATATTCTCCACTAAATGTCTGATATTTACAAAAAATGCTGTTCACACGATTGTATGGTGACCATTGTGAGATCCTGAACCCTCAGACAGCCATCCTCACCCGGTTCAAATCAGTTTACCATCAGATTCTTCATGCAAGGGGAACTAGATGGATGAGTTGGATATATAAGGTTGATTTAGACAGTATGTTACTATGACAAATAGGCTTGGGTTCTAAAAGCAGTTTTCATTTTGGATCCAGTTCCAAACTTTGGAAAAGTCATTTTAAAACTCTGAGTCTGGCAAATGTCTAATTGAATCTTTGTGTCTCTCTCTTGCTAAATAACCAATAAGTGTCAGAATAAAAAGTTAAATGCAAAAAAAATAAATAAATAAAAAATAGTCTATTCTTTACAATTGGTGTTTTACAATCTTTTTGTATAAAGATATTTTCCCAATATCACTGAATCCACAAATGATCTAACATTTTTTTTTTTTTCCTCAACTGTCCCCCGATTGTGTATTTGGAGTTATTTGGAAACTGTGGCTGAAAAGGTTATGGATTCAATAAACAGATTCCTTTCTGAATTCTGATTTGATAACATATTTGTACACTATCCGTAGCAGCAACAGCATTGTATTTGCTTGGCTTTGTCACATTTTTTACTGTAGAAATAATTAATTTTGCCATCTATGCCCTTTGCTGAATTAATTTGAGCTCACGCTGCAGCTGTTTGTTACAGACAACATTATACTTACCGAAAAAAAAAAAAAAAAAANAAAAAAAAAAAAAAAAAGAACATTATGCTTATCGACACTGTTGCAGTGGAGAAATGAGGAAGCAACTCTTCAGACAATAACGTGAAGCAGCTTGAGGATTTTAGGACCCCTCTCAGACTTAATGTTTACTAGATCATCTACTGCACTTTAAAACTTTGCTGGGAATTACTGAAGCAATCCATAGCAATGAAGGCAGTTTTCAATAATACACACTAGGGGGAAAGTGTGTAAAGGAAAGAGGTGGTGCTGGAGAAAGGAAAGCAAACCAATCCAAACCTTATGTTATTATTAATTTATCTGATTCTTGCTGCCAAAGACTTAAAAAGAAGATGGAATGAATACCAGGCCACTTATTTTTTTTCTACTACACACTGCACTTATTTATTAATCTCTCTCTCTCTCTCTCTCTCACTTACGTATTCAAGGCACATATGGGCAGCAAGAAAATACAGCAACTCATGGATCTTTGCACAGTTCAACACAGCACCGAGCAGGCTTTGATGTTTTAATACATGAGGGCTTTCTGTTTGTTAATAGGCAGGCAGCCCTGTGGATATCCTCACAAAATAAAAGAAAAATATAACAGGTCTTTGGAAAGACCATACAGCTTAACCTCTGTTTTCAAGGGCAGTAAAAGTGCCTCTTTTGAATTCAGCCTTGCATCGATCATTTCTGCAATGTACACAAATGCAAATGTAATTCAACACTGATGGCTACGGAAACACAAAACTGCTGAAAAACTTATTCTATTCTCAGTCTAAGTGTAAATCTCTCGTCTTTTTTGATTGGCTATTGTGACTTGTGTGCACTACTAAAATATTCTGAAACTAGTAGTCTCAGCAGACCTTTTTTTTATTGTATATTGTTCCATCATGTGGTATCATACACCACTGTACAACATGCTATCTTGTCCTATTTTATTGTCTTTGATCCATCCAAAGCGGCAGAGTGCAAGTTTCTATGCTCACAAATTAGCACAACTGTATCCTTGGTGCAACTTTTTGCTTCAGCTATTGGCCTCAAACCCCCGTTAGTCCATGTGTTTGATCATCAGATATTTACCACCACCACATGTTAGAAGATTAGACATTTAACACCTACTTTGTTCGGATCATTTCATTTGGGTGTATGTTAATACAGAAATTACTCTCGGGTCCACAACAAAACAATTGGACCAAGACCACCAGAGGAGGTTGTCTCATTCCACCTCCAAACAGCTGGTCATTTGTGATGGATTTTAACTAGTTATGAAGAAACTACAGAGCGTTCTGTTGATCTATCAATTATTGTTTATTGGATCACCATTAGTCTGTAAATGCAGTTGCTAGTCTTCCTGGGGTCCATCAATTGATCTAGAACCAAAGGGAGCTAGGTTCACATGGCTAACATGAACCTACACCTTTGATTACCAAAAATCCAATGGATGCTGTGAAAAGGTGTAAAATATCAAATTTACCTAACATGTCTTTGGATGAACATGTTGAAAGTTAGATTGTCATTTAATGTGCTCAATATGAAGTCCAGTCTTGTGTTCAGCCATCTGAAGGCAGCGTGTCTTCCTTGCATGATGCATTTTAAGATGTTGTCTTGATGATGTCTGTTCGAATTCGGCATTCTGCAAGCATAGTTTAGCTTGGTATATGGCCCAAATGATTAGGAACACATGCCTTTTCTATTATTCTGTTATTTAACTATCCAGGCATAGAACAAATATTCCTGTTTTGATTTTGTCCCATCCCCAGACAGTTCTAACCAATGAGTAGAGTGACCGTTCCCATGACATTTGTTGATTTTAATCCCTGATTCAGAGCAAAGCAAACAAACTACAAGTCTCCTATTGCTGAGTGTTGAAACCTTACAAAGCCAAGAAAGAAACCAGTTGTTATACTGCACTTATAGATGAGTAATGTACTGTGTGTGCCTGTGTGTGTGTATGTGTGTGTCCGTGCAGGGAACACATAAAGGAATGAATGGTGTAATTATTCATTAGCTGCCTTGCAATTTGATATGTATTTGAAGACAGACCATTCTATATTTCATTACAGGACATAAATTGCATTGAATCTTGAGACACCTGAGAGAAGTAAAGATATAAACTACAGGCTACAGCTCTGATGAGAATCCTGATATCATGTGTGAGCGCCGCCATGATCGTAAAACACACTGAACACAGGGTATATTAAAACGTTTATTCTCTTGCATGGCTTCAGTTGGATGGCCGAAGGATCAATAGACTCTCAGCAGAGCACACGCTACCTGTCTCAGTTTTATGAGCGTCATCACTTGACTGATAGTTTGCTGGCAGTGAGGTAATCCCTAGAGGAATATGGAAAGAGAGAACATAAAAAAAATGCATAGCGTATCTGTGCAAAGAATGTGATCGCAAACCTCAGTCTACTGACTATTTTGCATTGAGGTAATAATTTCAGCCAGCCAAAACAAAAACTTTGTTGTAAAAGTCATTTCAAAACATGTTTGAGCTGCTTTACAATAAAGCACCCATGAGGTTGATGCTGTTAAACAAAATATGATCAAATTTCAACTGTGGTTGAAAAACATATCAAATTTGTATCATTATTGCAATAACTTACAGTACATGGTAAACACATTGCAAGTAGTGTGATAAAATTAAAGACTAAATTAAGAAGATCACTAATGTAAACATGCGGTGGAGATTTTCTCGTCCTGCTGATGGTTCCTGCAGATAGATGATGTCATATGAGTCATATGAGGATGAGAAGCAGCAGCTAGCGGTAGCATGTGACTATCTGGCTGAAATAAAAAATGCAGACAGAGAATTAGATGAATTGGTGGCTAAAGGGGGCAGCATGCTGGTCGTGTGGCAGCACTTCATCTTCAAGGCTGTTACACACCAAAAGCGATGAAAATAAATGAAACGAAAATGCAAATTTTTCAGAGCCGAATCTGTCACCAACCACAATGCAATTTTTGGACATATTTGCATAGGATTGAAGATAGAAATAGTATTGTCAAGGCTGAATGAAGTGAAATTCTTTGCTTTATTTTATTTAAATGTTTATTTGATTAGGGGCTAATGCAGAGACATAGGTCATTCAGAGAATAAACTAATGCTGCACATCATAGCATTTTTAGCCAGAGCTAGTTTGTAACTGATCTTTGGTTAGGCAGGACAACAGAGCCCTGCATAACCCTGAAATTTCACTTCATCAATTCTGATTTTAAAATTAAAAACTGTGTTTGCAGACATCCTACTTCCGCGGAGAAAACCTAGCTTTGGGATTGTGATAATCAGATGGATTGTGACATCCAGGGATTTAACTAAGAAGTTTTCTATTCTCCTTAGACAATAAAAAAATGTCCCTACTGATTAATGTCTGATTTATTGCATTAATTATTGTTATCTCATCATTCCACAAGTTAATCATACAATGCATTTCGCTCACTATTCACAGGCAGTACTAGCACAGTGACACAAATGAGGACAGAAGCAAGCAGCAGGTGAATGGTAAGTCCGCCATGGTTAAGTACTAATGGATGATTAAAATTCAGCTTGTTAAGTGAGGCACTGAGAGGATTATCTGAAATCAGGACAGGGGGACAGAGTGAAAGTGCATGCAGTGGATTATGGGTGCAAGTGGAAATGTGCAGAGGGAGTACATGGGAATATGGAGGGAGAGGAGGAAAAAAGCTGAATAAAAAGGGATGGCATGTGATAGAAAAAAATGAGGAGAAGGGAGATGAAAAGACTCAAAATTCTCTGGAACTAGTACTTCATAAAGCAGAGAAAAGTAAAGCTTAGATTGAATTTAAAGTGTTTATGTACTGTAGCATTGTAAGGTGGTATGTGGTGGTCAAAGCGGGACCAATAACATAAGCATCTAGAAAATGTCATGTCCAGCAGAGTCTGTAGTGGAGCCATGGTGTCCCAGCTGGTCTGGGACATCCATATGGTTCAGACTAATAAGTGGCTTCTGCATGGTCCAGTCTACTGTCTGGGCCTGAATTTCCCTGACCGACAGAGGGCCAACGCCTGCTTGTTGTCCCAGATGGTGGACCTCGAATTCCTCAGAGATTGGCTAATTATTCCAACTGGCTGGCATGCAAAGTGCACAAAAATGTGGCCAAGAATCACCAAGTCCACATGTTTAGGCATGCTTGGCCATGTCTGTGTCTGTCATTGTTCTCTGGCTGCAAGTTTCTGCTCATGGTAACTGTAGCAATGACTTCATTTGATAGAAAATGCTGGCAAAAGGAGCGTATCTTAAATGTGTTAACAGGCCTTATTATGGGCATTTAAATGTCTCCTTCATTACAAATGTCATTAAAAGTTTATAAGGGGGACTCAAATGATTTTACATTTTGAGACTGATATGTCCTCATCATATTTTGGATTCTGATGTTCTTTAGCTAACTTGCAGCATTCAGGGTCTTTTCTAGGTAAACAGTGGAGAGACACTCCCTGTGACTTGGCGTCTTTACAGTCCTCACATTCTGGCAGAGAACAAATCCCTGTCATCTTTCCAACATGTAAAGGCAAAAACACACAAAGAATACCAAAATGGCAACTGCACAGTGACTGCTTGTAGCTCCATGAATGTGTGGGTGCTGACTAGATGTACCACACCTGGGCCACTGAATCACAGAGATGCAAGGCAATATGGGTATTGAAGGAGCACAGAAAAATCCCCTGTAGTAACTCTGCAGGAACTAAAAATGGAGTGATCTCAGACCGCTTTTGATCTTTTTTTTCTTTTTTAATTGTCTCTTACCATTAGAGAACTGTAATACCACAGCTTCCTGCTGTTTCAACCACGCCTCATATCACTAGATATTCTGGCTCTCCCTAACTAATTTCTGCTGGATGATCAGGATCTATTTATGCCTGTCAGGACCTCATTCACCAAATATCTTTTATCTTTTTGAAATTTCACCCAAAATCTTTTGAGTTCCAACTACCATATTTGGCTTGAAAGGTGGCTATACTTTTGATTTTTGTCCTTCATGTGCCCACACAACTTTGCCGACTGGAGCCACAGATTGCTGTCCCACAAACAATGAATGACAATGACTTTAAAGTGGAAACAAGTAGAGTAAACTGAAATATACACCAAAAAAAAAAAAAAAAAAAAAAAAGGAATATGAAAAAAATGCCAAAAAGCGATGGCAGAAAGTTACTGCAACAGCGAGTCAGCTGCTCTCACTGACTCAGCAAAATCTGCACAGAAAAACAGAATACAAAATAAAATGTAAACATAATTGAAAGCTCACCACATCTTAAAGGATCATACCGCTCAGTTTGCAGGTTTAAGCTTATTATATACAATCCATATACTGTACATGTTACATTACTGACAATTTCAAAAACATAAAACTGTGTTTTAGTTTTCCTGTTATTTTTCAAAATCCCCTAATCTTTTAAAAATCAAATGTTTAGGTGATACACCCACCTTAAAATTCAAAGTTTCACCTTCTAACACTTATGCACGACTGCAGAAGGCACAGTCATTTTCATTTCTCTGTAAAAGCCATTTTCTCCTAGGACTGTATTTCCTGGCGGTGACATACATTGTCTTCTGTGTAGCTGCATGTTGGATCGACTAAATGAAGTTACCTTAAAAAAACTTAATAAGTAGACATTGTGTTTGCTGTGATGGATTACTTATCTCAGGCATGTTTCAAGTAAGTAGATTTTAATGGCGTATTGGAATGAACTCAAACCAAAGGCAATCTGGAGAGTAGGGGGAAAAAATTTCTAAATTGTACTGCTCCAGTAGTATATTTTGGGAAATGGTTTTCAGTAACATAACATGTAGGTGGGTTGTGTATATTGGGCTCAAACATGCAATATCGCTGGTATGATCCACTACTATAGACTAATATTGTAAAAGTGGTTTGCTTTTCTCAGTTTTGCACTTAACAGTTTGTCATTTTAACAAAAAAAAAAAAAAAAAAAAAAAAAAAAACATATTAGGATACAAAATGAACATTAACTTGACAAGAAAATGTATTTAATAAACTAAACACATTGATCTCTACCTACAGCCAACATTATAAAGAACACGGATTAATGATGTTTCAATATAAAGGGGAATGAAAGCACTACTTAGGGAATATTAACATCCAGTTTAAGCAAACTGTGTTTCTTGGCTGATTTGCCTAAGCCATCTGTAGTTGTGTAGTCTCTCTCACACACATCAGTAATCTAAAAACACAACTATCTGACTATCTGATTCACCAATAAGATTCATCCTTCCATACCATCCCAGCTATCCCAGCAGCCATTGGGCAAGAGGCAAGGTACACCCAATGTTGCTTGATTCTACAAATTTGGTCAATGAAAGTCATAATCTGAAAACATAGAAAAGATGACCTCTCATCCCCTTCCATACATTCTGTTCACCTGGGTCCTAATACTGAAAACGTAATTATTCTTCTGGTCTCTTTCCTTCTGCATTGAGATCATAGGCTTTGGACAGCTTGAATTTATGGTGGCTTTCTTAGTTATTTCATGACTAAAACAGTGACAATGTTTTGTATTTTGGCATATTTTGAGGAACCTATGAGGGGAACATCATGGGCCTGCAATGAAACTCATTACCACTGGAATCTACAATGAAATCAAAATAACCATGGCATGGAACTAGAAACTTTTTACAACCATCTTTCACTACTGTGGTGAATGTTTAATACTTCAAAGAGATTTTAGTTTAGAGCTTCACTTTAGCAACTTTGTGTTTAGCTGCAAGACATTAGCATGAACAGTACTCTATAAATTGCATATTCTAAACTTAGGAGAAAAAAAACTATATGAAATGGGACCTTTAAGTGCTAAAAGTAAAACAGTTGTGAGGCACAGAGGCAGAGCAACTGCGTGGGTGATGAAATGGCAAAGCCAAGCTTCAATGCCATTCCAGAATTCCCTCTGACTTGAGTGAACAGCTGGAGGAGAAGATACTGGATCATGGAGATTTGCTCTGAAAAGACAGCTGAGTGCACACAGTAAGAGAGCACAAAAGAAGGAAGGAAACTGATGGAAGGGAGGAAGAAAACTGTGTAAAATGGAAATAAAATCTACTTAAATTGAACTTGATAATTCTGTCTGTTGTATACACATTATTAATTCATGCTGGAAAGTTTTCCAGTTCATTCAGGCTAGCCTACTCAGACAAATACCAAACAAATCATATCCCACAATATAACTCACACCCATTCCTTTTCCCCCACTTGTGCCTTCTCTTCACCTCTGCCTCTCCACCTCTTTCTCTCTCTCTTGCTTCATCACCTCCTTCTCTCCTTACTCTTCCCACTCTCTCACTTTGTCTCTGTTCCTCCCCTGCAGAGAGCTTTGTAATGGGATGCAGTCTGTCTGAAGTGGAATCTGTATCACATCATCATGAAGAGCCACTTAACTCAGTTTTTTCCCTCGCTGAGTAAATTCGAGCCTGCAGAGAGAAGCTACAGGTCAAGGTCAGACATCTTCAGGCTTGATTAATTTGTTTCTTCTCACTCGACAGCTCTTGTTCTCTACACACGAGGGATTAAATAATGTGCACGACTTAGGGCAAACAACAACTGCGACAGCCATGAACCAGTCAGCGGCTGCAGCATGCACTGCATAGTAATGGACGGAATTACCCTGATCCTGTTCAACCTGTAGGGAGAGTTCCTTCTGCGTACTCTAATGGCAGGAGATGGCACTAGGGAATCGATGCATTCAGGCTGCAAAAAGAGCAGAGCTGGTTGATTAAAATTGAATGCATATGCTGGTGTACGCTGAGGCAAAGGTGCATCCAAATATAAACTAAACTTTTTTGTGTCCTCGTGCTCTCCCATGACCACAGAATGATCGAAAGAAGCATTAAAATCAGGAACAGGAAGCGAAACATTCAAGAACGCACGAGCAGCTCTCCTTGGTCAGCATCTCTCTGTTACATAACTATGTCTGTCCCTGCATTTCCCACAATGTTGGAGACATTTTGGTGCAATTTTGATCCAAAGGCTTATCTCTGGGCTGCTCTGTGTGTCTGTACATATGTCTTTAGGTCTGTTTATGCATGTGTGCTGAATTCATTATTATGCATGCATTTGTAGACCCCCTACAGCTGTTAATAGATTCTCCACGTTTAAAGAGCTTATCACAAAGTTATGGATAAAACTGAGCACACAAACATGCAGACATGATAAAATAAATAAATAAATAAAAAGACGAAACACACAGTGACCTGATCGAGCTGATGATGTGTCTGCATGCATATCATCAGATGATGTTAAAGCTACTTTATAATGAAAGGTTACATCATCAGCTTATTGGGGGGGGGGGGNGGGGGGGGGGGGTAATACTCATACAAACAGCAAACCTTAGGAGGACCGAATGATGTTAGATATGTCTTGAAACTTAATAAAAACCAATTTAAGTGAGGGAAGATTTTATCCAAAGCTATGGTGGTATCATAGATCAAAATACATGAATAATTACCACAACATTATCAATCTTATTTACAGTATTTATTTATGAATCAGTGCTAATATGGTAGGCTGGCTGTGCATGTATGCTCTATGATAGCAATGTGCTGTTTGTCTTAACTGTTTGTTTATTTACCAAAACAAAAATTTTGCTTTGTGTTTTTAGTTTAACCTCTGCTTAGGATGTTGACAAATCTTGATAGAAGGGTGGGGCATGACCATGGGGAGGAGCCATTGAATTTTGGTCTGGATCTGGATACAGAAGCGGATCCAGGAATTTGTTTAATCATTTCTTAAACGTTGCAAGATAGGACATTTTTCAACATTTTTGTAAATGTATTCAAGTGTAATGTTCAAATCTTGATGAAAAATTTGAGGCAAATTTATCCCATGATAGTCTATCAATATGTGCAATGTGGTCTGGATCTGAAAAAATATTCTTATTTATGGTGGACTGGAATATATGCATGGACAGAAAGCACATTAATGCAGGTACTGCACAGTAATAAATAGGGCAGAAACATGCAACAGCCATGAAGGTGTAGCTGAGATGATGCTAATTCAGTGGCATGCTAACAGTTTTGACATGTATCTTTTATAGTTAAAAGATAAAATAAAACCATTCCAATACTGACCATATACTTTCATGTAACTACAAACCAAATGTCTTACAGGTGGAATTTCACTTGTTCTACAACTAATCATTAAATATAATTTAAACTTCATTGTTGCTAATCATCCAAAGAAACAGACAAATCACAGAAACTTGTCCACATATCTTGCAGTGTGGTGGCTGGTGATGTGAGGAAAGGCCAGAGCGATTCTGAGGCTGCCAGAAACACTAATTACTCAGAACAGCCCAAACACTAGCAGTGACAGTTTTGAAAAAAAAAAAAAAAAAAAAAAAAAAAAGGCTCAACTACATTTTGACGGGTTGAAATATCACTACTGAACTTTGATCCATTGACAGATTCCTAATGAGGCTGCTAGGGACCTGTCCTATTAACACATTTCTATCACCGCTATACCTCTGAAATGTAAAAGTAATGTCACAAAAAAAAAAAGAAAAAAAATCTTGTCAGATTTTGCCAAGTGATAAAAATAAAATTCCTTCAAGCATCACCAGCATGTTAGGTAATGATGTTTTTGAAATGTTCATGGCACATTTCAGAGGCACAATGAAAGACTGTGCAAAGGACAGCGTGACAACATATACTGTATTTCTATTAGTGGTAAGGAGTTATAATGTAATTTCTGTGGCATATACTGTTGATATCACAGAATGTGTTGCTGAGAGTTACTGTAGTGCAGAGTCTGTGTATATTACAGATCTGAAATTAAACAGCTACAACTAAAAAGCTGGAATTAGCTCAAAATGTTGTACAAATAATTAGCACAGTAGACAAAAACAAGACTAAAGCCTAAATCTCTGTTAATGCATCCCAGAGGCTGCAGTGTTCGGTGGATGTTGGATGAAACAAACAGCTTGAGCCTTACAGCCTTAACAGAAGTAGGACCAAAAAAAAATAAAATAAAATAAAAAATTGCAGCTTGACCTAATGGACTGCCAGGAAAGGCCACCAAAACATTACAATCAAAAGTTTGTCCTCCTGGGAGCATGACTGTTTGTAAGTAAATTTCATGGTGATCTATTAGATTAGAAGATATTTGATGTCCTCTAGGACAGTGGTTCTCAATCTTGATCTTCAAGCACCAGCACACCACATTTTTCATCCCTCCTTGCTCTACCAACTTGATTAGTTAGCTAAATCAGGTGTGTTTAGCAACTCACGATCTGGTAAGCACCAACTGCTGATCAAGTAAACAACTAATCCAGCTCATCATGTGTGAGTAGCACAAGGAGTGATGGGAAATTTGTACTGCAGTGATACTTGAGGACCAGGATTGAGAACCACTTCTCTAGGAAACTGAGCAAAAGCTCATTAATAGTCCAAAATAGAAAAGGTTCATCCTCTGAGGTGCAAAAATAAGATCGCTAATTTTCAGAGCAATTTATAAATCAGATTACTATCAATTTTGTCCACAAGTGGAAATGGGCACATTTTTGGGCCAATATTGGTGCAGGTGCACCCACCTGCACCAATATATATACTCAGCCTACCACATCCTAAAGGGGACAGATGCAAAGGTAGACCAGGGAAATACAGGACTACATACTGGCAGATGAAGACATTTTCTAACCTTTCATGCTACAGAGAAAAGGTCATAAAACTCATCCTCTGGGGACCAGGAATATCATACCAAAACAAGGCTGTCTGGACAATAGCTGCTGTGTTATCTTGGACTTGATGAAAGTGTTGATGGATGGATGGATGGATAAACAGGACCACCTACATTGCTGTGCCTCTGCACTGCCACTCATTTGGCAAAAAATCAGAAAAATCAGCAACTGAGTTATCAGTGGTTGCTGATATATTTAGTGTATGCTTTGCTCATTCAATAATCAATATTACATCGCAACTTAACTTGACACAACTGACAGTTATTGGCTGCAAGTCCAGCAATACACCTGCAGTTTTCCAGGTCAAATCAGAAGTTTAGGAGGAACTTTGAAAGGCACTCTGCAGTGACATCATCATCATAATCAAAATTCTGAACTCTGAAAACAGCCATCTCAGAAATTCTAAAGGTCAAATATTATTCTCTCTAAAATCCATTATCCCAGTCAGAATTAGTCTCACTAGTGCATGGGTTCAGTCAATCAAAAACAAAAAAAAAAAAAGTTTTTCATTTAGTTGTCATGAGTCAGTTAATGCTTCTAATTTCCCATGTAAGTTACAGATGTTCTCACATGGCATGGTCATTTTAAAAATGTTTGTTAGGTTACTGAAGAGAAGATTTCATTGCCCAACTGATGTTGACCTTCAATTTTAATCTTTTGCAGGTCATGCTTTCCTCTTTGTCTCAATCTGAATGAATTTTTTACCGTCTTATCTCTACACAGAGAGGCTTTAAGCCCCACAATCCTCTCATCTCACCCTGATGATAATGGAGCCTTCAGAGACTCGGACCATCAAAGGCTCTGGAGTGGCATAAAGAGGGAGAACACAATTTGGCAGCCTAATTTGGTTTGTCTAGGCTCCTTTTTAATGTGTGTGCATGTCTTTGTGTAGGCCAAATGCTAACAGCTCATCATAATCCCTTTATTCCTATTCTCCACCATGCCTGACTGCACCAGCCTACAAACAGTCCCAGAGAGCCCTGGCAAAAGCACCATCCTTAAGACGAAAAGAGCTGTTGTAGAGGATCCCTGCTCCTGAGTGGCGCAAGTCATTAGATAGTATAGTGTTTGTTTGCTGGAGCAGACTAAACAGAGCAGCAAACAACACCTGAATGAAGTTTGATTCTCTAATGGCATCCCAGTTGTCATCTTCTGTTGTTGCAGAAGTATGGACAATAAATGTGTATTTTAGTTCTAAACTATTACAAACAGCTGAGGAGTAGATTGCTGCAGCAAGCAGTGTGTGCTGACTGTGTGGCAGAGATAGTCTATTTTTCTTCTCTCTGCAAACTCCTCTGTGATTTCCCATATTTGGATTCTCTTTTATACTTTCCTTTGCTTTGTGTTACTAAAGAATAAACGTTATTGTGCTGCTGAATTTCTTTTGAGAGAACAAAAAACAAAAGAAATTGGCATCAGATTGATAACTACAGAGAAATTCTGAAACAAACAGAAAACAGAAACTGAACGAGCGGCCAAAATCAACAGCTGATGAATCCAAAGGGCATCATGATGCCTCACAGCAAAAAAAAAAAAAAAAAAAAAAGTACTAGTTTAAATCTCAGCCCTGGTCTTTTCTGTGCAATAGTTTGCTTTCTTTCATTGTGTTTGCGTGGGTTTCCTCTCAGTATGTAGACATGTAGGTCAGGTGAAATGCCCGTAGATAGACAGGTGACCTGTTCTTAGTGTTTCTCTGCCTTTTAACTAATGCATGCTGGGATAGATTCCTCCCACCCATAAAAGAATGAACAGGTACAGAAAACGGATGAATACATGACTGAATAGATCAGTTCAAGCAAATGGTGGAACTGCAACATCAGATACATTTAGCAAAAAGCTACAGTATGTTCCATGAAGCTCTTTGTTTGGAATTTTTTTTTATCTTTCCTCTGATTTGCTTAAGTTTTTATTCTGTGTTCTCCACCTGTTTTTATCCCACTTTTGAGTTTCCCCTTGTATGTGACTAACACACCATCCCCATCTCTCTCTCTCTCTCTCTCTCTCTCTCTCAGCCTGCTATGGCAGGTGTTGTGGTGACAGCATGGTTCAATAGCTAAGACATCAAATATTACATAAATCCCAAGCTGCCTGCCAGAAAACTGCAAACAACAAAGTAATGCTGACAAAGGTTTGCTACATCATAAACAGATTACACCTACATAATGCATGCCTGCATGTGGTCTGTGTGTGCGTGTGAGGGGGGGGGGGGNTTCTTCAAAATGCTGGTATAGACCACTTTAATCTTCTTGAGTCAGCAATGGTATTAATGAAAATACTTGCTTTTTGAATATGTGTTGGTCAAATAAGTTAGTGGGTTTTATGTGCCAAATGGGGAAAAAAAAAAAAAAAAAAAAANAAAAAAAAAAAAAAAAAAACAAACAGAGAAAAAGTAAAAAAAGAAAAAAGTTATGTCAGATTGAGTTTATTTGTTTAGCCCTTCATGAAAGTTACGGTGTCAAAGGATTTCACATACAGTTTACTCAATAAACAACAAGAAGGCACTCCGAGAGCCTATACTTCTGCCAAGTCCAACAAAACCCAATTAAAACAAACCTCCCCACTCAATCCCGCCTTCTACTGCAAAAGCCTCAACATTTATCACTTGAAAAGTATCCATACTTATGTCAAACATTTTATCAAGTTAGCCACGAGCCCGGCCTTTATTTGTGACTGGCTCTTATTTCTTCCTGCTGACCTCGCCCCCAGTTATAATTAGATACTGGCCATTATTTGAATATTGGTTTTTATCAGAGCATTTACTGTATTTTTATTGACTGCACCAGAATCAGAGTCTTACTAAAGTAGAAAAGTAAGCCCAATCTGATATCACCACAAGAGGCTGGACAGCAGTGAAGCCTAAAGCAGAGGCACTCTGGAGGTCAGGACCCCAATTGCTGATATCAAAGAATAAATCTGAACCAAGTTTAAAAAAAAAAAAAACATGGAACTGAAGCAGACATGAAGCTTTGAGGACATCAAGCCATATCACATCTAAGTCACCTACAATAAAAAATACATTACAACACCCATGTCGCTGTCAGAAGCTGAAGAAACCACAGAATCAAAGGTTTGATAGAGAAATAAATGGAAAGACAGCTATACAAGATCTTCAAAAAGATCAGAGACCTTGAACCACTCTTTGATGAATATGGTTCAGATCGTGTGGGAGGAAGGCTGCATCAGACATATTTGTGTTTCAGAGTGCAGTAATCAGGACTCTCACCTACTAGCAGGCTGCAATGACAAGGTGATGCACTTATTCACTGGATTCTTAAAATGAAAGAGACTGGAGGATGTCATTTTCTAATAGTAAGAGTTGGTGTCTGAAAAAAAGTAATAGAATGAGCTTTGAGCCTTGAAGAAATCTCCTTTCAACTGAAGCAGAGCCAACTATCAATCTGAAAATCACTTATCGTTGTGTATCATAATACACAACCTCTTACACCTGTTAATTTAATGGGAAAACAACTAGCTTCATTACCAACAAAACCTTTTTATGCTGTTAATGGGAGCATTACTGCTAACACAGTGATGACAGGAAATGTCTTCATTGGCTTGTTGAGTCTTGGAAACAATGAAAAAAAGGTAATTTCATGGACCTCAAATTTATCCAAGACAGTTCCTCATGCTATTTCAACGACACAGGAAGAGCTGCTACTCACTGGAGATGACCAAATGACATATCTTAATGATTAAAGCACAGATGGACTGTTAAATCAATGTTATTTTTAGGGTTAGGGTTAGATAACATTATTAACCATGTTATCAGTGTTATACTTTATGGGTTTAATTGTATATACAGTCTATATGGAAGGTGGCAGAGTTGTAAGTAACTGACTATCAACAGAACTGATGGTCAATCTGAGTTAATGCTGCATTAATCAATTTGGCCAATAGGTAACAAATGAACAGTACTGACATATTACTGCTTTACAATTTTCCCAAACCCAAAGTGTTCCCCACCAACTGCACTTTGAGGAAAGAGGATTTCTCTCTCTCTCTCTCTCTCTCTCTCTCTCTCTGGNAACTGCACTTTGAGGAAAGAGGATTTCTCTCTCTCTCTCTCTCTCTCTCTCTCTCTGGATTACTTCCTCTGACGTTGTTTCCACTTGTTTTCCTTATATGCTAAGCTTTTCTTGGAGAGATTTTTCTTATCTGCTTAGAGAGCAAACAGGAAATGTTCTGCTCTCCATGCTAGATCAGGAACCATTATTGTACCATTTTACAGGTCTGTAAAGTAGAGATCTTCTATTTCTCGGAACAGAGACCCGACAAAGGACTTGTGTCAGGTCGGGTCCAAATTATATTCAGTATAATCGGGTTGGGTCCCATGATATTGCCTTGGGTTTTGGGTCTGCATGTCAGTAAGACTAACATCATACCAGAGATGACTCCATATTAGCTCTGATTAATTAATCTAATTATCTTCGGATCGATTTTGGGTGGAGTTTGACTGTTCTCGGGTCCCTTTCAAGTTGGGTCACTTTTTTTTCTTTTCTCTTTTTTCTTTTTTGTAATTAATTTATGCACATCACATGGTTTGGGTAGGTTTTCCATGGGTCTGTTTTGGATCGAAACCAGACTTTTAGATCCATTAAGACCTCTAAAGTAAAGCCCTTCGAGATCGGGCTATACAAATAAACTCAACTTTACTTGACATGTTAGTAAACAATTTGTCTCCTTATGAGTTCAACAGATACTGAGCAACATTAGCAACTCAGTGGAATTGTGTTTCTGTCCACCTGAGAAAAATATCTGAGTCTTCAGCTTCCCAGACCAACTTCACCAGGTACCTATTGTTTGTGTGCTGTTTGGTGCTTGCACCAAATGTTGTTTACTGCCATCGACTCACTCTTTCTGTAATGAACAGTTGGTCATTGTTTGTTTTGTAAAAGTTGGCAACATCTCAGCTGAGTGGACATGTCGTGACAGAACTGTGAGAAGCTCAAATATCTTTAATTATTTTCAGCTTTGGTTTTGTCTTTCTATAAAGAACATGAGAGGCAATATTTGCACCTTTGGGATGAATCAATCTTTACTATGGTCTTCCTATTACTCAGTTCAACAGTTTTATGATGGCGCAGCCTGACATCCACTGCTGGGCCTGGGGATAGACAAAATCACCATTTAATATCAAGTCCTGGCTTCCATAGGGATGATCACCCAATTTGTTGCCATATCACCATTTATTTAAATGTCATGATGAAAGGAAAGTTCAATCCATTGCTGCACCCTGATTTTGAATAAACTGCATTGCTTTCTCATGACTATCTAGTTTTTATGGCTGTTGTTTGGGTGGGTGACAGAGAGACAGAGTGGAGGAAGAGACACCCAGCCATTTGAGAAAGGATCTCTCTTTGAATTGCTTCTCCTGAGGTTTCTTCCATTTTTTGTTCTTTTTTTTTCTCTCCTCATCTTCATAGACGATCAATTTTAATGTCAAACGTGCCTGCCAGTGGTTTATGTTATGTAACAGATTATATTAAGAATGACAATGTGTGCATATTCAGTGACCCTGATAACATCCCCTGCCACAACAATATCCAATTAAAACCTCTTCTCTTCATTCATTCTAATTATTTTCTACTCTACTGCAAAGGGTTTTCCCAAATCAGATTTAGATAATCACACCAGTGAATCACTGATACCTGTCACCACGATCCCTGCCTTTCCAAACATTTCCTCCTCCATACTGTGTGTTAATTTGCTTCAATGAGAAGATCCTTCTCTTTCAGTGCAACTGCCACAAGAAATGATGAGAGATGAAAGTGTAGTCAGGGGTATTATGTTGTGAATTGTCTCTCTGCTGAATATAGAAAGACAACATGTGCAAGGTTAAGCAAAGGACAGATGTCAGATAAGAGGCTGAGGGTCTCTCTCTGTACCCAGGAATGAGCTGCAAACATGCAACCTCCCAGGAGATGGATACACACACAGAGAGAGAGAGAGAGAGAGAGAGAGAGAGAGAGAGAGAGAGAGAGAGAGAGAGAGAGAAGCAATTCAATTCCTAGATCATTGTATCTTTGGTTTTGTGTAATGTGGAACACCGCAATCTAGATTTTCACAAGGTTTATATATTACATCAATATAAGCCAAAATGAATGTTTAATCACTGCCTTTAGGCCCCATTTATATTGTGCATTAAGATGTGATCTGCATCCAGATACGTTATCCAAATAAGGAAATATGCATGCTAATGCAGGGTGTAAATGTCCGGCGTATGTATCAGGAGTTTAGACTTGCCATAAATGGCCAACTTCACCTGGAACATGTATAGGCGATAGTCCACTAAATAAATAAATAAATAAAATATTTGTTAATTTTTTTTTTTTAAATGCAAGAAGAAAACAAGCTTCAATACTGTAACAATCTGCCTACTGAGATGCTCTCAGAATTCAGGCAGAATCCAGATAACATGGACCATAGAGACTCTTGTTCATTCCAGCTTATGGTGCAAGCACCAAAATATGTTGTAGTAGAAATTAACCAATATTGCTGACAATAATGAAAACAACAACAATAACATGGTAAACCACCTGCTCGGTGATCCTGTGGCGGACTGTCAGTGCTGATTATAACCTCACTACTGATTGGCTCATTTCCTCTCTCCCACGGTGGATGCTCTGGAAGGGCTTCAGTAATACACAGCCTACTAATCCTGACTGCTGGGAGGCACGATCACTTATGCTGATACACACACACACACACACGCACACACCCACACACACGCACACACATGCAAAGAATACAAGCAGTCATGCAGAATGTACTTGGGGATTAAGACATCGGAAGAAGATCCCAGTTTTAGTCAGATTCTGTTTTAAAAAAAAAAAAAAAAAAANAAAAAAAAAAAAAAAAAAAGGGGGAACAACAGGAAAGATTTGCATTTGGAAAGTCAGGTCAGTGTCAAGAAACTGCTGAATTGTCCCTATATTTTTTCACATCATCTAATGATTTGCATAGTTTTAACCCCAAATAGGATGAATAGCTCCTACAGTATTTGTCCATATAAGTATATACAGAGTTGCCAGGTGTGTGCATTTCCTGCAAGAAGTGGGGCATTTTGTTGAAGATGAAAGAGATAGAGAGGGAGAAAAAGAGACAACATGGGATGAGGGATATCTGATTATCTGGCAACCCAGAGCAGCCTGCAGCAGCTGGCAGCTGGCCAATTTGCTGACAGTTGTGTGAATCCAACAGACAGTTAGGTGAACATTAGAGTCATGTCACGAGGCAACCATCCAATTCCAAAACACACATCCATGCATGTGACTGTACCAAAACACAAACGGACATGTTACAGATTTAAAACATGTTTAAAATGAGTTTAAATTAATAGCTGCTGTTTTGTTGTTGTTGTTGTTGTTTTTTTTAACACTGAGTCAAATGAGTCACTGTAATAAGAAAGGATCACTATCCAAATCCACAGGGAATTATCACCATAGATTTTAGCCTCTTTTATAGGATTTGTCTTGTTCATAAAGCAAATGCAAATGTCCTGCAGAATCAATTTGTGTGTGTGTGAGTAAGCGAGTGAGTGAGTGAATGAGTGAGTGAGTGAGTGAGTCAGTCAGTCAGTCAGTCAGAGCAAGAGAGAGAGAGAGAGAGAGAGAGAGAGAGAGAGAGATGGAGAGTAAACATGGATTTCATAAAGGTTCCTACCAATATTCAAACACACCTCCTCTCTTAGACAGGAGAATGATTAATTGGCACTGTCAATTAATTATTCTCCACACAGCTGGGAGTGGAGATGAAAAGCGAACAGCAAAAATGACTTTTCCTCTTCCAGCTGAAGGTGATTGGTAGCTTATAGTTTTGGCAGTGGCATTTACAACTTATAATGAAGTGCTCTGATTCAAGCATAACATCATTTATAGTGGAGTCTGCCCTGTTAAACTCAGCTTGGCTGCTGAATTATATGATTGTATTTCATATCTGGATGGACATACTGTTTGGGAGCAGATATTACACAGCTAACCTTTAGTATTGCAGAATACAAGAATTTCATCAATCCTGTTTGTACCTTTTCACCTCCTTTGATTTTGTTTCTTCTATCACATTTGTCTTCTTCCTTTCTCCTCTCTCTGCTTTAATATATAGAGACACACATACACACACACACACACACACATTATGTTGCAGTAGTGTCTTGAGTGGAGTATACATACATCATTAGAGGAGCTCAGCTTGATGCTCTCCGAGGAGCCATCCACAGCATTTTACCATTAAACCTGTGACCACACTGTCAGCAATACTCACTGCCTGTGCTTCTGTTTGACAGTGTAAGTGTGTGCATGTATGCTTGTGTGTGTTCTTGATGCTGTGGTAAAAGGTGTGTGCATAAGACTGGAATAACATGGTCATAAATACAAACATGAACATGAATGAATAATTGTCCTAATTAAGTGTTTTGTTTTGTTTTTTTTGGTTAATATTGTCAAAGCATAGCCAAGTTGATATAACTTGTCACAAACGTGACACAGCAGTCTTCATTATCAAACTGAAATTAAATCAACCATCAACATGTCCCTTCAGTACACATCACACGTCAGGCATGTAACACGACTGTAAAAATCTGTTATCGTATAATAAACAATTGTATGAATCCAGGAATGAAGCTAAATTTGACTTTTGTCAAAAGTGTGCACTGTACATAAAAACAGGCGAAACAGTCCTCAGCTTTCAGCTGTAACTTTGTTAAAGGAACATACTGGAGATTTTGCATGTTTCAGCCCAATAAATACAACTCGTATACATGCTACATTACTGTCATCCATTTTTCAAAACATTCTACTGGAGCGATTTTTCCTACCTTCCAGAATGCCACTGGTCTCAGTTTATTCCAGTATGCTTTCAGATGTGCTTAAAGTAGGCAATCCATCACAGCCAAACACATGCCGTTATATCTTTTGTCAAAGTTACTTAATTTAACTGGTCCAGCACAGAGCTACGTGGAAGAAAATGTATGTCTCCGCCAGGGAATACAGTCCCAGGAGAACACAGCTTTTACTGAAATTAAAACAACCATGTGCTACAATTGTGTGCAAGTTGTAGCAGCTGAACCACTGAATTTTAAGATGGGTGTATCACCTGAACATCTGATTTTGAAACATCAGGGGATGTGATAAAATAACACAAAAGTTCATTGCCCAGATTAGCTTGTCTGCTGGCCAGTTGATTAGGCTTGATTAAGGCAAAATCAACAGCAGGGGAAAAAAANAAAAAAAAAAAAAATCCTTTAAAAGGCACACAAAAGAAGTAGTTTGCTCAAATTACCATTACCTAATTAGTAAATATGAATAAAATAGAGATTTTGTGTATGCATAGAGATATAGAGATTAGAAATGACTAGAAGGCATGTGATGACTGATGCACAGATACCTGAATAGGAAGGGTGTGTATGGTGTATGTATGTGCGTGTGTGTGTGTGTGTNGTGTGTGTGTGTGTGTGTGTGTGTGTGTGTGTGTGTGTGTGTGTGTGTGTGTGAGTGTGTGTTTCAAAGCTTCAAAGCGTGTAGTACCTTAAAACATTCTCTACCTCAGAACAATGTGTGCTTTGTCAAAGCAAAGACAGTTATACACGACTCCTTACCGAGAGCCAGAGGCTGAGCACAGTTAAACACACCTGCTTTGTTCAATATTGGTGTACAAATGACCATGATGCTGGGAGAAATTACAGTAATATGCAGTGGAGGTACACACACACACACACACACACACACACACACACACACACACAGGTACCAGTGCTGGGAATGTACATTTCTAAAATATGAGATGAAAGGAAAAGCCCTGCGGTCGTCTCAACTCATTCCAAAATCATTAGGAAACAGAGCCTTCTCCTACCGTGCTCCTCTTCTTTGGAATAAACTCCCTGCAGTGCTAAAAGAGGCTGGTTCAATTGAAATGTTTAAACCCTGACTCAAAACCCACCTCATCATATTTTGAATGAGCATAACCCTCCATCCAGCAGCAAGTAGGCGTGGTCTCTGTGGTGTGGGATCATGAAAAGCTAGCCTATGTCTATGCTAGTCAGCAGTGTGAGTGCAGCAGGTGGATGGGGCTCACCATTTATCTGTCAGGCCTTTTCCATTCTTGCATGACTTTTGCTAATTGCCATTCCCCATATGCTTCAGGACCCCACTCACACTCACGAGTAGGGTCCTGAAGCTCAGCTGTGACCAGAAGTCCATCCAACTGGCTGCCAGCTGGCTTCCCTCCCACAGTGCAGAGTGCAATCATATTTTAGTCATCATAATATTGATTTCATATTGACTAAACTGATACTGGATCACTGATTATTTGCTGTTCATATTATTCTGTAATATTTCCTTGCTTTCATCTTTGTAATTTACCTGTTTCTACACCTGCACCTATTCATCACCTGTCAGTTGGAATCTCTGTTTGAATAGCATCTCCTGGGGTTTCTTCATTTTCCTTACACAATAAGGTTTTTAGGGATTTTTTTCTTGTCTTCTTCGAGAGCTTGGGCTGGGTTGGGAACCGTTAATGTGTTGGTCTGTAAAGCCCTTTGAGACATTGTATGTGATACCAGGCTATACAAATAAACTTGACTTGACTTGACTTGATTCCACTCCTTTGATCACTTCCTAATGCACAAACAACAAACACACACACACA
Source organism: Lucifuga dentata (assembly GCA_014773175.1). Taxonomy (NCBI): domain Eukaryota; kingdom Metazoa; phylum Chordata; class Actinopteri; order Ophidiiformes; family Bythitidae; genus Lucifuga; species Lucifuga dentata. The sequence goes on from VXCM01003872.1 coordinate 27,246, forward strand.
CACACACACACACACAGTTACCAGTGCTGGGAATGTACATTTCTAAAATATGAGATGAAAGGAAAAGCCCTGCGGTCGTCTCAACTCATTCCAAAATCATTAGGAAACAGAGCCTTCTCCTACCGTGCTCCTCTTCTTTGGAATAAACTCCCTGCAGTGCTAAAAGAGGCTGGTTCAATTGAAATGTTTAAACCCTGACTCAAAACCCACCTCATCATATTTTGAATGAGCATAACCCTCCATCCAGCAGCAAGTAGGCGTGGTCTCTGTGGTGTGGGATCATGAAAAGCTAGCCTATGTCTATGCTAGTCAGCAGTGTGAGTGCAGCAGGTGGATGGGGCTCACCATTTATCTGTCAGGCCTTTTCCATTCTTGCATGACTTTTGCTAATTGCCATTCCCCATATGCTTCAGGACCCCACTCACACTCACGAGTAGGGTCCTGAAGCTCAGCTGTGACCAGAAGTCCATCCAACTGGCTGCCAGCTGGCTTCCCTCCCACAGTGCAGAGTGCAATCATATTTTAGTCATCATAATATTGATTTCATATTGACTAAACTGATACTGGATCACTGATTATTTGCTGTTCATATTATTCTGTAATATTTCCTTGCTTTCATCTTTGTAATTTACCTGTTTCTACACCTGCACCTATTCATCACCTGTCAGTTGGAATCTCTGTTTGAATAGCATCTCCTGGGGTTTCTTCATTTTCCTTACACAATAAGGTTTTTAGGGATTTTTTTCTTGTCTTCTTCGAGAGCTTGGGCTGGGTTGGGAACCGTTAATGTGTTGGTCTGTAAAGCCCTTTGAGACATTGTATGTGATACCAGGCTATACAAATAAACTTGACTTGACTTGACTTGATTCCACTCCTTTGATCACTTCCTAATGCACAAACAACAAACACACACACACACACACACACACACACAGTCATTACATAAAAGACATGTAGTTGAAACGCATATAACTGATCTGTTAAGCAAATATACTAGTTTAACTACACTGAGCTCATATTCAGCAACTCAGAAACCAGGCGACCTTTGATTTCAGTTTATTCCAGTACGCTATAAAAATCTACTTGTAGAGACTTAAAACTTGTTTGAGTTAAATAATCCTTCACAGCAAACAAAATGTTTGTTACATTTTTTTTTGTCAAAGTTACTTAATTTAACCAATCCAACATGGAGCTACACAGAAGAAAATATATGTCTCCTACAGGGAATATAGTCCCAGGAGAAGACAGCTTTCACAGAGAAATGATCATGACCGTGCCTTCTAGAGCCATGCATTCATCTTAGCAGAACTAAACATTGAATTTTATGGTGGCTGGATCACCTGAACATTTGATTTTGAACAATTAGGGCAAATTAACATGAAAACTAAAATACATCTTTATGTTTTGGAAAATGTCTAGAAGTAAAGTAACATGTATGCAGGTAATATTTATTGGGCTTAAATATGCAAAATCGCTGGCATGCCCCTTGAATATCTGATAACTTTGTTTACCTTTACTGTTAAGTATAATTTTGCATGCTGAACTTTTACTTACAACAGATTTTTTTTTCTTCATTGTTGTATTTCTGCTTTTACTTTGGTGAAGGATGTGAGGATTTCTGTGATGAGGAATAAAAGATACAGGTGGCTGGATTGAAACTGTCTGCATACAATCAACAGTACTCACTCTGGCTTGATACTTGGAGAATGTGTGTGACTCAGCAAAGGCCTTTGTGTGCAGATTGAGCAGGAAGTAATTTTTTGCTTGCAGAAATTCAGGAGTGTGATGAAACAGAGGTAATCTGGAGCTAGCTAACACATGTAAAGTACATCTGTTGTGTAAAGACATGCATGCAACACATGTAAAGCTCTTTACATGTGAAGCATGTGAAGCTCTTTACATACATGTCATATGCATGACATGTATGCGAGTGAGACAGCTCAGAATCAGAGCAAGAACTGCAGATGTTGCTTTTATTGTCATCCAGAATGTCTCACTCTCACTCTTGGCTCTGTATTGAAGGATGTTTGACGGTTTGGGATGAATTTTTCATTAAAACTGACATATTCACCTTGAGCGGCTGCGCCTCGGTTTTGTGCTACCTAAAGCAAACCTGCATGTTTGAGTCGAACTGATTGGATCGTGTGCCCCTAAAATTCATTTGGCATTTATTTTGAGCACAACAGCTGTTGCAGTTTTCATTTATTTGGTTTATTTTCATCTTAGTTTGTATGAAAAAGCCAAAAAAAAAAAAAAAAAAAAGTTATATTGTGTTATAAAATTACATTTACTGTGATTGAAAATTGTGTCCATATTGGCTACTGACTCCATATGACCCCTGACCTCTGTGTCTAAGAAGTCAGACAACTCGCTATAAATGTGTTCTAAAGAAATCAATAATGATGAAAGCAACAGAGCCAGTAGAAAGTAAATCTGGGGTCCAAAGGTGACAGACAGGAGACTGAACTTTGAACTCATTCTTCTAATTCCGCATGTCATCCTCTCTCCTCTTGTTTCTTTAATCTGTCTGTGTCTGGTGTAATAATCTCTGCATTTGATGACCTCTGTCGCTCATCTCATCTCGTCCACTAAATTATTTGTGAAATGCACACACACACAGACATACACATCCACTTCCACACCAAGACAGATAGTCACAGTATGAGACTGACCCCAGGATGTTCCGGGTATTTGTGCCATTAAACTCATCTGTGGTCTCCAAAGATATAAATGTGCTGAGCTCTATAAGATAATGAAAACTCGGTGGATTCTCATGACTGATGGCCGCAATCACCTCAGCATGATGAAAAATGAACCTCACTTCACGCTGTGAAACGGACAGAAATGTGTCAAGCTGTCATCCAATGGCGCTGTGAAAACAGCCACTGGGGAGCACCGAGTCAATCGCCCCCCCGTTAAAAACGACAGACAAAACAAATTGAGTTGAGACATGTGGTTGACATGACAGAGATATATGGGAACAGGAAAAGAAACAAAGGTAGTTTTGACAAATCAGCAAGGCATCATTGATGGACAGATGAATAGCAGATTCACAGGTGAGCTAACAGCAGACAGGTGAGCAGGTGAATGATGACCTGATAACTAGACAGGATGGTCACAGACAGAGAGGACAGACACAAACAGGAACAAACGGTCAGATGCAGGACAACCTGCCACATCTGGACATGGAGAAAGTTGGTGTTGGTTAGGTCACGTCTGGTTCTGAGTTAACTATAGCAGCAATGCTCAGTTTGGATGGTGAAGACGGGCTTAATCGAGGCTAAGCCATGCTTAGAGCATCTCTCAGTGCTCAGGGGTCAGAGGTCAGAGGCTTAGCAGAACCAAACAAACTAAACCAAACAAACTTCAGGGACAAAACAAAGCAGAGACAAACAGGAGGCACACTGAATTTAGCAGTTATTAGCACATTTATTACTGTGTTTGGATAGCAATAATGAGGCAAAAACATAAGAGAAGAGGAGGAAAATATATTACCGTCAGTGGTGGAAAAAGTATTCAAATTACATACGTAAGTAGAAGTACTAATACCAAGTTGCAGCATTAGTACTGCTCCACTGTATAAAATTAAGTATGTAAATGTAATATATGTGTATTTCAAGTATCCAAAGTAGAAGTACTCATTGTAAATAATGAGCTTAATTACTGATGCATTAAAATGCATTTAATACATGTTCATGCATGAATAATGAAAATCCCCAAAACTGGAGATGCAGCAGCTACCTTGTAGCTACAACTTTAGAGAGTTTGGAATGAAATAATGGTAATTCTGGAATGAAATATACAAAAGATGAATGTCTTTAACCTAAAACCAGAGCCAAGATGAGGCTGAAATACAAGATTTTTACAAAAAAAAAAAAAAAAAAAANAAAAAAAAAAAAAAAAAAAAGGAATATTTTGCGAGTTTATGGCCACAGATAAATATAGTTGAGTAACAAGTACAATATATTTCCCTCTGAAATCGATTCACAGAAAGTAGCACAGAATGGAAGTAAAAGTACCGACAGAGTACCTGTATCTACTCCACCATCTGCCGTACTTAAAGGACCATACTAGTGATTGTGCATGTTTGAGCCCAACAAATATATGTTACTTTATTGCTAACCATTTTCCAAAGCATAGTAGTGGAGCGATACATTTTATAATTATTTTCTAACCTTCCAGGCAGCCTTTGCTTTCATTTTATTCCAGAACACTCTAAAAATCAATATGTAGGGACTTCAAATGTGCTTGAGATAAGTAATCCATCATAGCAAACAAAATGGCTATTCAATTTTTTGTCAAAGTAATGTAATTTTAGCATTTCAACATGGATTCAACATGAATCACAGAAGAAAATATATTCCCTCTGCCAGGGAATACAGTCTCAGGAGAAACTGCTTTTCCTGAAAAACTGAAATGACCATGCCTTCTACAACCATGCATGTTAGCAGGTGACACATTGAATTTTAAAGTGGGTGTATCACCTGAATATTTGATTTGGAAAGATTAGAAGATTTTGGCAAAACTAAAATATGATTTTATGTTTTGGAAAATGGTTGGCAGTAATGTAATGTGTACACAGGTAGTGTTCATTGGGCTCAAACATGCAAAATCACAGGTATGGTCCTTTAAGTACAGCACTTGACTACACTGTATTTACTTTCCACATCATTACTACAAGCACTAAGCTTGACAATGATGCCATCTAAACAGCCTGCATTTCTCTCACACACACTTTCTCACATTTGTAATTCAAAAAAAAAAAAAAAAAAAAAAAAAAAAAAAAAAAAAAAAAAAAAAAAAAAAAAAAAANGAGAGAGAGAGAGAGAGAGAGAGAGAGAGAGAGAGAAAAGGAAAATAGCGGAAAGGAGATTTCCTTTCCCATCCAAGGGCACGGCAGTGTTCATGTTCTCAGTCGGCACCATCTGCTCCAGGAGCACGTCAGCCTGCCAGAGAAATGGAACAAGCCTCTGCTAAAGTACACTTTAACACCACCAGCAAAATAACAAACATCACACTATCCACAAATGCATGTGTATACACACACACACACCATCACGCACACGCGCGCACACACACACACACTCCACAGAGCAGCACATTAATTCTGCTCCAGCAAGTGTCTGCAGTAGAGAGTTACAGCTATTAAAAATCTGCAGTCTCTCTAGGTTGGCAGCTACAGGATCTGTGAGACAGCAAAACGAATTTTCCAGGGAAGAATAATAGGATGATGCATAATAATTATATTTTCCTGCAAAAATAATAATAAATAAATAAATAAATAAAAAACTTGAAGATGATACTGTCTTGTGAGTTGTATGCAGGTGCAGTGGAGCGTCTGAGCCAATGGCGGGCTGAGTCAGGCCCGCAATGACAGTGCTGGAGAGCACCCATGAGGGACCAGAAATATACAGCAATGTGCTGCAGTCAGCTCAATGCAGGCTTGTCTCAGGGTATGTTTGTGTGTGTGCTGAGTGTGCATGGATATCTGCATGAGTGTGTGCGTGTATGTGTGTGTTTTGGTGGGAGGCTGGGTGTATATGTGGCCGCCTCTTGGCTGCAAGTGTGTACTGAAAGTTTGCGTGTTCATGCTGCTGAGTCTGTAATGGAGTGAGCCACACACCTAAAATACACATAACACACACACATATACACACACCATTGCAAGCAGGTGTGCTGGATAATAGACCGATACACTGTAAGTGACATGAATACATATTTGTCTTGTAAACTGTCGGTCATGTCATTTATCTACATTCATACACAGGTATAAAATGTGTCATATAAATGTAAACACACATTACTTTGACCCACTTCTATCTCTGCAGCCGCAACAGTTGACCCAGATATGGGCTGACATTCATCTCTTTGTAGAGGACTGGAGGCATCTGTCTTTTACAAACAAATGCAGAAGCAGAAGGCAAAGAAATGAATCACTTGTCAACATGGTCAATAAATGTGAGAAGATGGACTCTCCATCACTCTCTGGACCTTGTCACTGAGCTCCTGTAAAAACCTGAAGCGCTCACACATCTCTTACAAGTCTCCCGATAAAGACGAAAGGGAATGACAGAAGTAAGGATACTTCAGGAAACACACACACATACACACACACACACAGTATCACATGCTTCTATAAGCACATTTAGAAGACTTGAATTGTGAGTCAATGTCCACGCTTCAATCTGAAAGTTAATATGTAGACAAGAGGGTGACAAACGTATTTGTAAACACATAATAATACTGTATATTACAGTAATAATTCATGAAGTCACTTCACATAAGACATACGAACAATGCACGTCAAAAGGCAGTGTGAATGTGCTACTGAACGCTGCTAACACAGACACAAGGCAGACGTGAACGCTGACGCCTCTGAAACAGACCGTCTGTATGTCCTGACATTCATGCTTTTCGAGCTTTCATGACGTCTGTGTACGCAATTTCCCAGTTTCCCAATTTCCCCTTTCCAAAAATATTCTACTGGACAGTATTACAATTTGTTTTTCCTACACTGTACACTGCAATTGGTGTCAGTTCATTCCAGTAAACTATAAAAATCAATTTGTTGAGACTTGAAACGTCAATGAGATACTGTAAGTAATCCATCAAAGCATAAGATTTTTTTAGTCTGAGTAACTTTATTTAACTGGTCCAACACGGAGCTGCACAGATAACAATGTATATCTCTGCCAGGGAATATAGTCCCAGGAGAAGATGGCTTTTACAGAGAAATTAAAATGGCCATACCTTCTACAATCGTGCATATGTTAGCAAGTGAAATATGAAATTTTAAGGTGGGTCTAACACCTGCATTAGATTTTGAATGATTAGGGGGTTTGCCAAAATATCAGGAAAACTAAAATATGGTTTTATGTGTTGGAAACTGTGTGTCAGTAAAGTAACGTGTATAAGGGTAGTATTTATTGGACCTACACATTCAAAATCATTGGTATGGTCCTTTAAGTGTGAATACTGTTTGGAGGTCAGTGTAGCGTCCAAGTAGGGATGGATGATATAAATGATATAAAGTCGATATAGCGCGATATAAGTGCGATATAACAAAATCTTCAATATAAAAATGAGGACGATGAGCATCACCAGAGAGGCAATGTTCACTGTAACATTTGCCAGAAACCAGTGCTGATGAAGCTTTGGCTTCAGCCTGAAGCTTGGATTTATTTATTAAGGATGACTGAAATTTGCAGTTTTTCAGTTGGTTATTTCTTACATTCAGAACATGAATAAAGAAAATGTTAAAATAAATCTTAAGTTCAAGTGACTTGAAATGCAGCAGAATCTTTGCTATCTGTATCATATTGTGATATATATCGATATCGATCAATATAAAAACAAATATTGTGATAATATTTTTTTTCATATCGCCCAGCTCTACGTCCAAGGTGATAAAGAAAAGCATACCGGCTAACTTCTTCTTTTATCAGTCAGAAACCTTGGCGATGAACTGACATTCCAGTTGAGATGTGAAAAACTGAGATACACTACGAAATAAAAATGTTTTACTGATACACAAATGTCCCTTTAAAAATCTTCCTGTTAGCCAACAATGTAGCCTGAAATCCTTCCAACTAGCTTCCAGAGGGGTTTTCTCTCTTCCAGCTAGAACATTTGTCTCTCCTTTCCTCTCTTCTATAAAAGCCAACTGTTCCCACAGTACCCCCCCCCCATCTAGCCCATCAACGAGTGAGACCTGGACCTCACCCCTCTATTAGTGGAATTGCAGCACGCAGCCAATTTGTCTGTGAAGATTTATTACTGTGGAAACCGTGATGTTCACAAGTGGCCAGCAGCACAGATGATTCATAGCACAGGACAACACGCTGGTGGTGTAGTGTGTTATGATGTGTCTCTCTGGTGTAACGTGCTGATGTTTCCACTATACAGAGCTGACATTTCCCAGCATGCTTGGTGTTTTTCAGAACACCACGGCGCAGAGCTGATCCAAATATTGTTTTAATCATGTTGACCTTGACCTTTTACACTAAACATACTGACAAGGCTGTTTCCTTTCATTGTTTCTTACTTTCTTACTTTATTCTCTTACTTTCTCGACACAGCATTAGCGAGCTCAAAGAGACTAGATGGTGTTGTTTCTGACGTGCCATTCCAGACTTCTAAAGACGGCAAGAGTTTTATTTCATTTTAGTCTACTCTTTTTTTTTTATTGTAAAGCCATTTTTGCCATTTTAATTTTTGCTGGTTTTGGAGTTCTTTTGCCATATGAAAACTTGCACTGTAAAAAAAAAAAAAAAAAAAAAACAGCTTTATGAGGCAGGACCACAAATTTTGGCTTGGAATACAACAAACAAGGCAAAGCCATTTGCTGTTTCCACAGAGTGTGAAGGACTCAGTGAAAAATGAATTGCATGAAAATCAAGTGAAGAAGAATGTTTGATAATTTTTCTTTTCAAAGTTTCTAGCAGCAATTGCTTATTTTGTTTTTGTAATATTTCCAATTTTTTTGTAATTTTTTTTATCTGGCAGGTCTTATAATAGGGCCACTAACTGACAATGGCTGAACAATTGAGAAGGCCACATGGCTTCCGTTTGTACCAGCATACAACCCAGTAGAGTCAGCCCCCATAGATTAGCCCAAGCAGATACATGTGGATATGTGATTGATTGATCGATTACATATCTGCTCTCGACTTGGGAAGGGTAGGTTTCACATACAAACTGTGAGTGCAGAAGATCTCGAGGTTAGGACAGGAAATGATGCTTCCTGTTACTCAATTCTGCAGTTTTAAGAAAGCACAGCCTGACATCCACTAGTTGTGACTGAGATCCATCCTAAGTGGTCTGGCGGATCAGACTGCATTCTAATCACAAGGAGATCTGTGGACTTAAGCTTGCTCTATAGTTGATGCATCCACAGATCCACACAGACAATATCACAGAGAAAGACACCTTCACGTAGGGTCCACATGGCTACTTTTTGTCTTTACGTCCCAGATTTTGTAACTCGACATGGACAATTCAAATGGAGGAGCTGCTAGTAGCCATTGTTAATAAGCTGCCTCCTACAGTTTGGGATTGCAATTTCCCTTCGGGGATTAATAAAGTGTTTATCTAGCTATCTAATAACAGTTAAATAACAGTTTGGCACGATGAGAAGACACACAGTATGCCTGTATAACTCAAAGTACAACTCAATCTTTCAAACTTGCATTAACTCGTGTATCTCTTCATGTGTATAACATACGCAGATACAGATCGCATTTGAATGCTGGTGTGGTTGTGTCTGTATGCTGTTCTAAAACTCTGCTTGAGACCTTGAGTTATGACTCAGATTCAACATATCAGTGGTTACAATTATAATTCTGCATACATGAGTGTGCATTTAATACTGATACGTTTTCTAATTACACACACACCGACAACAGAATTATAGCAGTCACAGACGAAGAGTGTTGCTGTAGAGAGTGTGTGTGTGTGTGTGNTTGTAGGTGTGTGTATGTTTATGTGAAATCATTTAACTGGGAAGTTCATTATTTTGACAGTAATTACATGTAAAAAATGCTGAGTTATTTTACTGTGTAGCGACTAAGGGATCACACGCTGATGTCCGACATTTCTGTCTCATATCTATTTCATGACACCGGAGCAATGCTCCATGGATTTGAATGATTTGAACACTATAAGCCTGTGAGCTGGCCAACAATCTCAAAGGCTCCCACTCCTCCCACGGTCTTCTGATTGCTCTGACCCTGGCCTTTCTCCCATAAGCACTCTCTTTATAGATCTGCCACTGAAACCCAGAGAAAAGTCCATGTAATGGAAACGCCAACAACTAGCTGAGTGGTAATTTGTGGAGCAGCGGACCCTCATCCCCTTGACCTTCTCTCCCCCTCGCCACCTGAGACAACCAGCTGCTCGCCCATCATTTCTTCCATTTCATTTTTTCTCCCCACTGGTGAATGTCACCCTCTTACTTTCTTTCTTTTTCTCTTCCTTTTCCTCAACCTTTCAATTGTTCTCTGACCTCTCTTTCCTTCGTCACTCCACTTGTTTGTTATGATTTATTCACCATCTCCATTAAAGGAAAGTGGACAAAAAGATGTTAAATAAAGAAATATATATTTTTAGCAGTCGTGAAATAATTGATAATTCAGGGCAAAGGCTAAAAACGTGAGGTTTTTGTGTATGTGCCAAGTTTCTGTCTGGCCATGCAGCTGTCACGTCACGCTGAATAGTCAATCTGCAATAAAACTGTGATAGAAAATATCATTTATGCTTATATGTTATACTTGCTTTCATAATTTGTTTTTATACACTCAGCTTTACATTTTGCAGATACTCTCTCTGTGCCTGCCTGCGAGCCGTGAGACAGAAACTTGTTTAAATTCCAAACCACAGATGTCACTCCCTTCCACGGTTTCAAGTAAAAGGACAGTGTGAGGAGGTGATGTCTCGAGAACCTCTGATCTAACCAGGGAGCTGGTACCATCCAGGTATCTCTAAGGAGTGCTCACGACTCACGGTCATGCGCACTGTTGCTATAAAATACGCGCTCATCACTGACTTCCTTGATGTATGTGTGCCCTTTCTTGAGAACGAATAAAGAATAAAGAAAACTCAGTCTTGCCTCAAAGTGGAGTTTGTAAATTTCCACGACAAAAATCAATCTGAAAAAATGTGTAGAAGCCGCCATCACATGACTCAGGAAAGGGTAGTCCCATGAGAGGAGCAAGAAATGTGATCATTTATATGCTGAACACACTCATACACACACAACCCTCAGTGGTAAAGGCGGAGAAGGAGTGATGACATGTCTCTGATGATGATAAATTTCTGCTTTTGTGGTAAATCTTCAGCTGAAAAACCAAACAGAATGAATATTTCTAGTCAGATAGTGCAGTAAGATTTGTCTCGGCTGAACATAGAGAGAAGTGAGGGGTGTTATAAGAGTGAGTCAAGCTGATACATGCATTAGTGGGTGAGTGTGAGCGTCCATCCAACATGATGGCCTGGAGTGGGATGACTTTTCTCAGACAGCATTGACTGATCCAACATGTTACTAAACCACTGATCACACAGCACGAATCAGTCCTTTTCATATTAAAATGCAATCAATTGCCTGTACACAATGTGAACAAGTTGCTTATAGTAATGCACCCACAGAGAATTATCACCAAACTGTGCAGTTCAGTTGAGATTTTAGACACTTTCAGTTTTTTGGTTTAGTTTTACAGCCACATATTTAAAGGACAATTCTGGCAATTTTGCATGTTTGAGCCCAATACCCATATACATGTCATGTTACTACCAACCATTTTCCAAAACATAAAATTGTATTTTAGTTTTTCTGTTATTTTGCCAAATCCAATAATCTTTCAAAATCAAATGTTCAGGTGATACACCCACCTTAAAATTCAATGTTTTGCCTGGTAACACGTACATCCATTCATCCATCGATCCATCCATTCTCGCTAAAAGCAGTCTTCTCCTGGGACAATAATCCCTGGTGGAGACATACATTGTCTTATGAGCAGCTCCATTTTGCACAAGTTAAATAAAGTTACTTCAACAAAAAATGTTACAGATATTGTGTTCACTGTGATGGATTACTTGTCTTAAGCATGTTTCAAGTCTCTACAAGTTTATTTAAACAGCATACTGAATGACCTTAAACCAATGGCAGTCTGGAAGGTAAGAAAAATAATTCTCACATTTACCGCTGCAGTAGTATACTGTGGGAATTGGTTGTTGGTAATGTAACTCATATGTGGATTGTATATATTGGGGCCAAACATGCAAAACCACTGGTGTGGCACTTTAAAAGTACCTTTCACATCACTGGGACATTTTCAGGAACACGGAATCCTTTTCAGGATCTCGGCAACTTTCCTTCATTTCGCACCAAGGAACCAAGACCCATTTTGATACCAAAACTAGGTCCTGAATCATTTTTAGCTTCAACTCCAGGGTCAGTACCTCTAGTTCAAGAACTGCTGGGTGGAGCGCGCAAGACAGTTACTGCTAATTGGTCAGAGGCAAGCTTCTCATTTCTCCAAAAGTGCGGACTGATGAGGAAGTAAGAGCCCAGAAAGACTTTGAGTTGTCCAAGTATTTCAAAAGATCCTGCTACATTTGTTGGATTTCGGAGTTATTCACGACAGAATGCAGTGCAGTGCCAAAAAAACATTTAAAAAATTACACAAAGCTACAAACAAATCAAAGATTGCACTAATAATGAAATCAGCTCTAATAGAGACATATAGAGACATCACATACTCTAATTCCCATAGTCATCATGGAATTTTAAGCATGACAAGCAAGGAACACACTGATGGAACCACATAGTTCTTACTCCAGATAGTTCTGGGTAATTTAATTCCTATTTTTTCCCTAAGTTTAGGTCTGAAAACCTTTACTACATAGCTGAACTTCTAGTAGTAGCAGATATGTGTCCAACTGTGACTGCACGTTACCTTCCCAGCATCAAATGGCAGTTAGAGAAAGATAATGACGAGCTAGTAAAGCAAGTCAAACAGCAGTCAAGTTAATGGGTGATGAGTAGCCACGTGCCTGTGTGAACAGATTTTTGTCCCTCTAATGTGCTGAACACAAAGTACACACACAACTTTACTAAACAGATTATAACTTATACTACAGCTTGACAGGTATTGTCACTCCAATTAGTGATATGTCAGTGTGAAGAGACAAGATTGAATTTAGCTCGCTGTCACTTCTTGAAGTTTTTAGAAATACATGTTACGAATATGTATTTCTAAACATGTTCTGAACATGTTATGAAAAAAAAAAAAAAGAAAAAAGAAATACATGTTACAACTTAGTACCAAAATGGAGGGATTTTTTTTGACTCATCAGCGGTTGTGCCACAGCAAAGACTGACATGAAATCATCGTCTCTGTGGTGGTGCTCAATCATTAGTCCATGTAGTTCTCATTCTCCCACAGCTACAGTATAATGACATCTTCCACTGGTTCATCAAAACTCAGACCAGGGCTCGTTATCTAGGACAAGTGCAGCCTTAAATTAACCGAAAACGCTGATCACAATCGGTCAGATTTTAGCTTCCAAACACAGAGAAAAGCGGGAAACAGCCTCTTGGTAAATTAAGTGAATAAAACCATGTCTGATCTCTGCTCTATTTGCAGGTTAATTGCTGGACCTGTTAATCCTTCCCATCTGACCAGCTGCTATGTAGGCCATTGATCCCTCCAGCTGGCTGCTTCACGTGACATTAGCATCTGGTATCTTGGCCGTGGCAAAGGTCATGAGCCTCCTGTCCTCTAACTTACATCTGTATCACAAACACCCAGCACACACGCAACACCGTAGGTGCTTAAAAGTCAAATGCAAAAAGAGAGAGGTGTGTAGACAGACAGACAGCCTTTACTGTGAAATATGAAAATATGCCTGGATGGTTTGATGGGTATATTAGAACCAGCATGAGACAAGCTGAAGGCAAGAAAATGTGGCTTCATAATGAAACAACCTTGAGGCTTCTCATCTCTTTTGTGTTTGAGTTCATTGTTTGTGTATTAAACGAGAGACTGGAGAAGAAAAATTGCGCTAATAGCAGCAAGCAAGCACAGTTATTCGCTATGTGCTATGTGCTATGTGCCATGTGTGTGTTTTGACGCATACTTTTGTTGAACGTGATTTTTCGCCATTCTTATCCATATGAAGTTTTGATTTTTAATAAAAAGAACATGCTTGAAAAGAAAAAAAAGCTTGTATTTTTCCTTCCACTACTGCAATGCAAGGCCAACAGAGTCATTGAATAAGATTGGCAAAACAAAACTGAAAAAAATAGAAAAAAAAAAAAAAATCAAATTTTCACAAAAGTATAAATTGATTATTTTCCAAAACTTTGGTGCCTTCCAAACCATTTGTTTATAATGGAAAACTCTGTTAACCACAGAGAATAACTCTCACAGCTGCAGCATTGGTTCAGAGGTGTTATACAGGTGAGTGGAAAGAAATAGAGAAAACACCAAAACAAGAGTTTTCATCAGTGTTAGATTTGAATCATGACTGTAAGCAAACATCATCATTTTCTGTGGGTGGATTACATCATGTTCTACAATTTGTCATCTGACATCCTTACAAAAAAAAAAACAAAAAACTACTGATATATGGCAGGTCAAATACCATGCTGACTCACGGGAAGCTTTCTGAAGTTTTTCCAATAACGACATCACTGGGTGGAGGTTTATTCTGCCTGCAGCTGTGTGCGTTGCACAGATAAAAGGTGACGGATAGGCATTCACTGCACTGCATCTCAGAATCAAAAGTGCACAACCCACACACACACACACACACACACACACACACACACACACACACACACACACACACACAGCTGTGCTGATGAGGAGACCCTGTTACTAACAATACAGCACTGTCCTCCAAATTTGGATGGATACAGTCTGGGAGTGAAGAAGAAGGAAAAACAAACAGAGAGAGAGAAAAAGAGAGAGAGGGAGGGAGGGCGAGAGAGAGAGAAAGAGTGTCAGTTTTTAGTTAGTGCTTGGTGTGAACGTGAGCTGTTTTCTTACGTGTAAATCTTGCCATCTCTCTTGGGAAAACTTTTTCTCTGGGTAGAAACATAAACTCATGAATAAACACGAGGCTGGTGCACATGAATTAGAAGACACATGGCTTGAGTTAAGCATAAACTGGAAATGCCCTGCATGAAAAGGCTTTAAATTGATTTTGAAAATATGGTATATTCTAAATTAAGCACAGAAACCCTGTGAGTCTTGTTGAAGCTTGGCTGTTCTTGGCTTGTCTCTCAATCTGTGAGAAATTTTGGTTCTGTTCCTGCTGCAAAGACACAAGGACTGCAGGGTTCTCTATAGATTTATTGATGGCATTTAGTCAATATTCAATGGATTTTCTTGTATCAAATTTTGCTCACCGTGCACATGTCATCATGTTGGATCAGCTCTCTGCTGTGGGTTGTATTGATATGTACTGCCTGCAAGACCTTTCCTTTATACCGGTGCATGATAAGGATAATATATTATTGGAAACTATCTTCACATTTTCATCCAGAACAGTTCTTTCTTGTAAATTTTGGCATTTATAAATACTGCTATTGAGGTGCTGTGCAGCACTTGATGGGAATTATTTGAAGTACTGTATCTGTAGGATCAAATCCCACCTGAACCTGCTCTCCTACACCTTCCTTTCTCTGCTTTCCTGCAGCCGTAACAGAAGAAATAAAGATTAAGGTGAATGAGCTGCCATGTCTACGAGTTAAATATCGATGCCTTTGTGTTGCCTGGAGCAGCTAAATGTAAGACTGGTACACTGAGAAAAACAACTGGGTCGAACTCAGGTAGCATTTCGTTGTCAGAGTACCTGTGAAGTCCAGCCCTACACTGACTTATGTATGTGAAGATCTGGGTTAATAAAACACATCTTGCTTTGTGTGAAAGTCCCTTGCTGTTTCCATCAGAGACTTCACATTTTCTTTTTTAGAGAAAACTTTCCATAGATGTTCATAACTATAATCACAGCAAATCTTTGGTTGCAATAAAAGCAACGGCATGATAAAGCTCAAACGCACAATATTCACGAGGGATTGAGCTCTGAAGAGCAAACGGCAAAGATATTTGTTAAGACCATCAGGTGAAACCCACAGTGAAAGGTTTTATAATTCAATCAGGATATGATTCCAAGTTTGGTATTTCAACTGAGGCTTGAAACAAATGAAATTTGAAAGGTTTTAAACAAAGGTTTTAAAGGTTTGAAATACTACCTACTGACTAGATGAAATACTGTTAAATCTGTATTTTAGAATATAGAAACTGTTTGTGAATGAAACCTAAGGAGGATTTTTATCATTTACCTTTTTATATTATTTTTTCTGGAGAGACTGTGAGCAAAATATGAGATTTGATCAAGTCTTTGCTGAAAAAATAAAATGTCAGTGGGATTTAACATTTTAACTGTTTGAATATTTAATTACCATTTCACCAACAAGCTACCAACTTTAAGAAAAATCACAAAAAAACCTCGTGTGCATGCATGTGTGACACCCACATCGAACATTAATACACAATGTGCACACTGGACAAGTTGGACTATGTGCAGTTTAAAAAAAAGTGTCATTTGTATTTTAAAGAGAAGTATAATTAAACTTTGAAAAACAACTTTTAATGAAACCTATTTAATTTGTAAATAACACCAAGTGTTACTTGCCACAATAACATATTATTAATACATTTCAATTGTTTTGATCCTTTGCAGAAATTTCCAGAGTCATCTGGTGTACCACCAGGGGGCGCTTCATGTACCGCTGGTGGTACACCTCACCACTGATTAAGAACCAAATGTTGTAGCCTATTATGCCATGCACATTACAGTGGATGGAGGGTGGACCTCTATGACGGTTAGCTCAGGGTGTGATTGATAAATCCTGACCTGGAGGATAAGGGCAGCTCTGACAATTTCTTACATGAATACGATGCCTGTTTTTTTCTAATTAAGGGTATATGTGCCCTGGGCTACCGTCGCTTTTTCTTGAGCATCCCTTTAATTAGAGACAGAGCATATGTTTCAAGGACATTTGGCTGTGACATGCTGGCATGACATAAGGTGTATTGGAACATGTTAGAAGGTGCTGAATTTGACAGTCTGGAGTCCAAATCACAGTGAGATACATATTCAGACCAATATCAGAATGCCCTTTAAAGAAAGAGAAGGATAAAGGTCACAATTAAATCGCTACTACTTTCTATTATGCCAGCTGAGCTTACTTCAACACCTCCGTCATAACACAGGCAAGGCCAACTGTTTGAATGCCAACTAAATATCTAACTAAATATCCTGCTATTTCACTGCATTTGATGAAAAACTGAAAATGAACCTAAGCCAAGACTGTGGTGAATGAGAAGGTTTTTGCTGTAAGACTTTATCGAGTGAGAGTTCCAGTATTCCTGCAGATTTTACACAACAAACTGACAATTTACCATTGACTCTTCAGGAAACTCTACTTCCCTGTCCATTTTAAACAAGAGCAAAGAGCAGAGTGAAACCTTCTTCCTAGATTCAACCAGCCTGGGTCAGAAAAACAAAGCAGCAGGAACACAACACAAATCAATAGGTTGAGACAGATCAGGAGTTGCTAAGGACAGAAAAACTCAATTAAGGTCAGAGGTCAGAGCAGGGCATCTAACAGTGTGCATGGGGTTTCTTTGACCACACTTGTTTCCGCTTTTAAAAGTGGAGGCTTCTTGTTTTTGTCAGTGACGTCACTCTGGACTTGAAAACTAAAGCGGATTTTTAACACCTGTGGGGTTTGGTCCACTTCAATCAGGGTTAATTTCCCCCATTGGTACTGTTTTTTGGGCAGGTCTGAACACAGCAATCACACACACACACCAAGATTGTTTTAAGGAGGTGGTCTCAATCCAGTTCCAATGAACTTTGGAGCAGTGTTTGTGGTGTGAACATGATCTGTACTTGCTTTGAACCTATTGATCTACTGATTGATCTAGAACCAGAGAGGGCTTGGTGCTTTTGCATTAAGTATGTTACACCTTTGATTACCCAGAACAAATCAAAGAGCTGCTGTGAAAAGTTTGTAATTTATCAGTCATAGCTAACATGCTAACATGTTGGAGGTTAGCATGTTGCTGCACAAGCTCAATATTCTCCTGTTCAGCTACTACTGGCTAGAACTAGGAAAGTATCCCAGTTCTGTTGTTGGTCCATATTGTGTAAACTTCTTCCTGTTTTGATTTAGTCACTCTCACCCCCAGACATTTCTGACCAATGAGCGGTGCGAGCATTCTCACATGGCTTTTGTTAATATATTTTGGTTTGCTTAGAATCTTTATTGTGTGGAAAAAACAAACTGAACCATGCAGTATCCAACATCCAACAATACAGTCCCTGATTCAGACTAGAGCAAATGAAGTAGAGGTCTGAAAATGCCCTAAGATAATCTTCTAAAAAGGCAACTTCACACTTTAAAATTAACTTCTAATTTGTTTCATTAAGGAAAGGCCATTTATAACATTACAATGCAATGAAGAATTACAATGAAGAATTGCGCTGCTATAAAAGACACCTACTTTTGTTGAGACGTCACCATCAAACAGACAGAAAAAGATCATTTTCAGGGCACTAGATGAAAGTCATCACCAGCAGGTGTTTCTATCACAGATGCATTAGTTGCAGATATTAAAGTGTGGGCATTGTGCTGAGTCCCATTCAGCCTGGATTTTCCTGTTACTGTGTGAGAAGGTCAGGACCGCTCAGCCAGAGCTACCTCTCCCACCAGAGACCAGACACACACAGCGGGCCTTGCGCTGTGACCACACTGCCTTAAATAACACACACAGATGCCTGCTCACACACACATGCACACAGTGAGTCACTGGCATACAGCTCAGATGCTCAGGGTAGAGTCTGTCTGTCCATCTATCCATCTGTGTATCCATCCAGACAGAGAGAGAGAGAGAGAGAGAGAGAGAGAGAGAGAGGCAGGTTTAATAAAAACAAATACAACAACCTCACAAAGAGCGCACAACAACACTTTTCCAGCTCATCCCACAATATTATACCACATACAGATCTAAACAAAAATACATTATTGGTAAGATTCCACTACATACAACTTAATTACATATGAGATCATTATAAATACAATCCAACATATCAAAGATCCAGCCCAGATCCTGCATATAAGAGGCCATAATCAGATGTGCCTCCCTTTGAGCACTGGGAGGACTCCTCAAATCCCACAAACTCTCAGACCAAACAGCTTTCTTTCATACTGTTTTGCATTTTCCAAGTCCATTGAATCATTCAAAGCGCATCTAATTCTCTAACAATCTGCAACTCAAACACAAACCAAAAGACCATCTGTGTGCCGTTCTCCTCGACAGATCATGTCCACACTAACACGAGGTCTTAGCATGAGGAATTTGTGCTCCTTCAATAATGTCAACCTTTTAAAAATGTGTCATTCTCTATCAAAATTAATGTGAAATTAAAAATAACCTACTGTAGAAAGACATAAAACTAATTTCTTCGTCTGTTATTTCTTAGTCATATTTTCAGAGGCTTCTGTTTGGCAACTTTCATCAGGAGATGTGAATGCTCCCTCTGTTTTGTTTTGTTTCTTTAGTTTCTAGCTGTTTTTTTTTTCACCTGAGCCTGCCAAATAATTAACTTTCTGTGGGAGGAACAAACTGCATTTTTAATATCAGAGTTCAAGTAAACATTGCTGTGTTTTAATAAGCATTACGCACATAAACATACAGTAGATAAAATATGGTGTGTTTTGGATCAGTTGGTGTAGACTAAATCTGAAAAATGATCAAAGGTGAATTTTTAAGAGCAGAATTATATAAAAACTGGATGATCCATTGATGTTTGAAAATACACAGAGACTAAAGCTGAGCATGATACTAACAGCACATTAACTCCTGTTGCTGATGCTCCTAAACATTTCAGGATTACAGGCCAGAAATCATGTACTACGATCTTTCACACAAGTTTGTTTTTTTTTTTTTTTAAATATTTATTTAAATAGGGACTGATGCGGAGACATAGGTCATAGGTCATTCATAGAAAAACTAATGCTGCACATCATAGCATTTTTAGCCAGGGCTAGTTTGCAAAGCTTGTCCCTAATTGGGCTTTCACAGAGATACATAATCTATAATACAATACAACATCAGAATAATTATAAAACAAAATTACAAAGTTAGAGAAGTTTTTATCAAATTAGAAAATTTGATAAAATTCTCAAAACTTAGCTGACATGCATACATACTATATATACTGTATGTATATATATGTGTGTATATGTATATAGATAGATAGATAGATAGATAGATAGATAGATAGATATACTGTAGATATAGATAGATAGATATATAGATATACACATACATACATACATACCTACATATACAGATATATATATATACACACACACACATATATATATATACATACACACACACACACACACATACATACACACTCCTATACACGAGCACATGCACCCATATCACTCAGATTTTAGCTCCAGCTCACGACTCTGAGCAAGCTGAGAGACTGGTCAGTTTGACTTTGCAGAAATGTGCAGCATTGCATTCTGAATCCCAGGCAGCCGTTTGCTTTGATCGATGCACAAAGGCTTAGAAGAGGCCGAGTGGAGCTGGCACCTGTGAGGCACATTGAGTTTGAAATGACAGACACTGAGCTCTGAGGTGTGTCTCCAGCACAGACAGACAGCCGATGCCTCAGAGACCTTCTATTTTTCTGTGTTGAAATACTGGAGTTCAATGGACATGCTGCATTAAATAAAGTGTGACACATGAGACCTTAATAGGATAGAGCAGTCTAAATTGAATTGTTTTGTGTCGACACACGTGGAAATCTTAGAAATAAACAAGGCCCTACTTGAGAGAGGTGACCACATATGGTAAACATGGAGTATGTTGTAAAACTTACAAGTCACATTTATGCACAGAACATGTGACATAGATACATCTGGCAGATACTGTGTATGGAAAACAAGAAAACTTACAGACCCACGCATTCTCCTTTTGAGGATACACGTGTACCTGTGTACTGCATATATGCAACCTTGCATGGCATCCCCATATATTACATGTCATTCCCATATACTCTACACATGGCATATACTGCATTTCCAAATTACCACTATACTGTATATCTTCACTATACTGTTTTAAACAATTATTTTCCAAAACATCAACTTTGTAGGACCTAACAGCCTTAAAGGACCATAACATCCATAAAGGACCATAACATCCATTTTGCATGTTTGCATGTTTGAGCCTAATATATTTAATTTTCATATACATAAGGTTACTGACAATCATTTCCCAAAGGATAAAACCGTATTTCAGCTTTCCTGATATTTTGNAAGGTTACTGACAATCATTTCCCAAAGGATAAAACCGTATTTCAGCTTTCCTGATATTTTGCAAACCTCTTAATATTTCAAAATCAAATATTCAAGCGATGCAACCACCTTAAAAATTGATGTTTCTCCTGTTAATAGTTACGCAGCCTTATGAAGTTACAGTCGTTTAAATTTTTCGATAAACACAGGTCTTCTTTGGGGACTATATTCCCCAGTGGAGACATACATTTACTCTGTGCTTTTTATTGCACTTAAATGCTAAAATTATGAAACTTCAAAAAAAAATCCTGAATACAAGTGTTGTTTACGATGATGGATTACTTATCCCAAGAACGTTTCAAGTATCAACAAGTTGATTTTAATAGCGTACCAGAATTAACTGAAACCAATGGCGGTCTGGAAGGTAGGAAAATTTTTTTTTTTTAATTCACCGTTCCAGTAGTATGCTTTGGGAAATGATTGTCAGTAATGTTACATGTATGAAAATTTAATATATTAGGCTCAAACAAGCAAAATGGATGGTATGGTCCTTTAATGAATATATGAGATATTCTATTAGCTTTGAAAGGGGTTTTTTTACGGTGTAAATGTATGAGACATTTGTCAACCTGTAACAAAACATGCAATCATTCACCCTATTTGAAAACAACAGACTATGTAATCAACATGCATTAAATTTACATTAAATAAGCCTTACTGAAGCTAACAGCTAATTTTATCAAGAGCTACCATATGGTGCTGGGAAAAGAAGTAAACACTTATGCTCTCATTTCACACTTACATCCTGATATAAGTAAATTCATCTACACTGAGTGCCAGAATCGTGGAAACAGTGAGTAGTCACTGTTATCCCTCTTATGAAATGCCTTGGAAATGGAAAGTATTTGATAATATGTTTTGTGTACTCTGGTATTCCAAAATAGTACAATGTCAGGATCCCATCTGAAGAGATCCTGTGCCTGCTTTTCATCTACGGTACTTCAGAGCACCCGCAATGCAGAACAAACAGGGCTTTTAAAGAATAAATATAGAAGCGGCATTTTATGTGTGTGTAGAGTACTCGCTGATCCTTTGTGAAGATGTACTACAGGAGAATATGGCAACTCCCTATAAAGTCTACTGGGACAAAGCAGCTTTTAGCTTTGGACTAAGCACAAACATCCAAGAACTCTGACTGATGAAATTCTACTCGCGTAGCTACAAACCATCAGGCAGCTTTTCTCTGAGTTCCTTGTGTAATTGAAGTTCTTGTGAAGCAAACGTACAAGCCTTCAATAATATCTTAAGTAGGGCGACACATTAATAAAATCTAGTGAAAAACTGAATTAATGCTTACTTGCTGATACATCAAACCTAAATAACGCTGAACAAATTGATGGAACATCAGCCAAAACAAAAAATGAGAGACAGAGCCAACAGGAATATTGCAAAGAAGTGAAGGAGGGATGGAGGTAAAGAAAGCAGAGTGGTATGAATAAATGAAGATGGCCAGCAATGAGAGAGCTGAGTGACTTAGTGTTCCAGCTGACCAGCTAAGTGCAAGAAACAAGTGAACTTTACCTTTAACTTGAACAAACACTGGTTCAGTGGCTGCCTGGATCAATGGCCGCTAATTGTTCTCCTTGCTTGGCTGTTAAGGTCTTTACCGCTGTCGCCTCCATCGATCACGGTGTGCTGCGTATGGCCTAGATGCTCCTGATGTCAGACGTCCCCATGTAGACGCTTTGCTGTCCTTCACCTTGTTTGTGTCTCCCACCCATCAGCGAAAAAACTAGGACACACACCACACAAAAGAGCTCAATATTCAGAGGTGAATGAGGTTATGAAAGAAAATACAGCTATACAGTAATATACAGCAGGGTGTGTGTGTAGCAATGTTTTTATCAATAAATTTGTTTTATTGTATTGGGTGTTTGCATTCTCTATACTTACAGGAGTTTAAGGTAGTTCTGCTAATTATTGAATTTACTCTCGAAATGTATAGTTTTTATTTTATTAGCTTCTGGCTTTGAGCTGCAGAGCTTCACAACAAATCTGTTCAAAGTTTGGAGTTTGAATTTTGGGGAAAATTTTATGTCAAATACATTAATAATTACTATGGCTAAAATTACATTGTCAGTATTTTGTTTTTTCAATTTTATCTTATATTTTTCAGAAAACAATATTTTATTGCACATCATGAAATTGTACATGAAACTTATTTTTTTTAATTAGTTTTTAGTGTTTTTTAATATATATTTATATTGTGTTTAATTCTTCACATATATATTTATTTTCAACATTATCTCAATCATCTTCAAACGTTCAGGGATGATTTGCATCCACTTTGTACAGATTCAAGATGGTAAGAACTGAAAGATTAGAATAATGCTTTTCCTCAGGTTTGTGCTGCTTGTTTTTATGACTTACAAAGGAACAAACTGTAATTTCTGGAATATGTGTGTCTTCAGAGGTTTAAATTAAAGTAAGCACATGTCAAGCAATTCAAAACCCATTTTCAACAGACAGCTCAGATTTTATTTTGCTCTGGAACCCAGATTTGTCAGAAAACTTCACTTTGGTAATATGAGTAATTTAAAACTGAAAGAAAATATTAAAAACAGGCTGACATATGCGTGTGACACATGACTGAAAGAAAATTAACATCCATCCAGTTCCAAACCGATAACACGTACCACAGCAGAGCACGGCATCATGGAAGATTTCCCATGTCTGAGTATGTCAAGTCAAATTACACCTACTGTTTAACAACTCAGTTACAGATTATCACAATTGTTTTACTCTTCACTGTGTGTGAAAACTGTGTTTTCAGGCTCTTCTTACTTTAAACATATCAGATCTCTTGGAGGTTAGTGAGAAAAAGAACTCTTGTGAGTCGTGCAGCTTGTTTGAGATTTATTCTGATTGATTTGAAAGTGGGTAGAAGGCTATGGGATGGAGCGCTTCTTCTGAAACATCCCTAATGGCATCACATACTAGAGTTATTTATACTTCAGTGTTATTAGTCTTACTGTGTGTTATGTAGGTGAGGAGACACTGGAAATGAAGTTACTTTCAGGTTTTATATGATGATTTAAGGACTGTACTTTTTCATATAATGTACTCGGTTAATACAGATTTTTTTTTTTTTTTTTTTTTGGTTGGATAATTAAAAGACTTGGATTGTGTTTTAATAAGGGCATTTCTTTGCTGCTCACTTTGTATGAAAGTTTGTGATCAGAGACAAAGTGCTCTGTTTATGAAACAGAATTTCTGGGTTTTTGGAGGTTTTCTGGTTCCTTCACTTCATGATGGAGCACTTTCATCCCTGTAGAAAGGAATAATGACACTGCAATGGTTTGTTTTTATTTATACCTTAGCAGGAAGGGATTACATATCATACAAGGATTACATAACTTAATTTCTGACATACAGTACATACACACGATCAAGCACTAAGCAGAGTATCACACTGTAAACAGATCCAAAACCATACTTGGTAATAAAACCAATGACATCATTCTCACATTATGATGTTGTTCAGGTAAAGCCTGTGCTGACACAGCGACCTTGTACGAACAGGAGCCCGATCCTCCCTGCCAAAAGCCATTTAGAATCAGAATCAGAATTAGAATCAGATTTATTGCCAAATAGATTTTCACATACGAGGAATTTGCTCTGGTGCATGGTGCTCAGGAAGGAAAAGAAAAATATACAAGAT
>VXCM01003873.1:0-22909 GCA_014773175.1 Lucifuga dentata
ATCAAACCACAAACCCAGGAATTTAAAACATTCAACCCTTTCCAACTCTTGACTTTACAATTTTATGTTAAAGTTATCATTAATTTTCCTTCTTGTAAAAAAAATACAACCTTAGTTTTATCAACAGAAAATCGAAAACCCCATTTGAAAGACCATTTTTCAGCTTTATGAATAGCTTCCTGTAGTTTTTTAACAATAAACGCTACATTCCTTCCTCTCTTCCAGACTAACTTCTGCTCACAAACTTCACAATCAGATACGTTCTGCTGCTGATAGAAATAAAATGAGACTTATTTATTTGTTTGTTTGTTTGTTTGGCAGGTATGATTCATACAACATTGCCACAGACAAATGTGGACAATACAATGTATATAAGATGTCTAGCTGAAGCTAATTTAATTTAATTTAATTTGTCCCTGGTCGGACGTTTAAATACAACAAAAACAATCCACACAATTCATACAAAATTTTAATTAAAAAATAGAATCAAATTTACATAAAAATTGTGTTTGTGTGAGCACGTGAGTCAGTGACGTCATTACCGCCACTCACTTCCGTCAAATATAAACTTCAAAAACTCCCGAACGCAGCCATTCGTAACTCCAAATGTTTCGTATTTTATGTGTGATTGCTGCCTTAGGTTCAGTGTCTATAACTACCTCTTTTTTAACTCTTTGATGTTGTTTGTTCTGTGCCTTTACAACTATACGTATTTTGATATGTTCGTTAATAAATGACATAAATAAATTTAGAGACTTCCGGCATGTAGCCTTCAAAATAAAAGCAGGAATGTCTAAAGCTGAGTAACTTGAAAATTTTCTTTTTGACATCAAATTAATCACAATTAATCAATGAGTCGGCTTCCACTAAAACTCAAACAGAAAACTCAACCACACAGTGACAGACAGGACGACAATAAAACAATTAAATCTTCATGTTTCTTTATGATCAATATTTAGTCCTATTTTTATGTACTCCAAAATGCAAATAATACACATATTTGAATGGAATTAATAGGAATCCCGAGTTTAATGAATAAAAATGAGATTAGTGTGTAATCAGAGTCAGCAGGAAACACGTTTTACATTGATTATGTTTTCATCTGAATAATTGATTGAGAATCAGATAATCTAGGTCACTCAGAGGAACATTACCCTGATTTATGATGATATTAACTTAATTATGGTGTTTACATGATGTTTGAAAAAAATCAATATATCGGCTTAATTAATTGCCTGTGACGTCTGGATCATCAGTCCTTCAGAAACATGTTGACATTAAATGTTTTATATAAAAGCTTTATAAATGCAATGTATCGAACTTTGACCTTTTGAAGGTTAAAAGCTGCTTATTTATTCTGCTTTCAGCCCGTTTTCACTGATCACTTGCTCATAGTTTGAAGGTCAACATCCGGCGTAATCCGAGCTAACCTGTTTACCTTGACACAGGAAGTCTTCGGACGGCCGGCCGGCGAATTTTCAAATTAAACGTTTAGTCAAACTCAAAGTACAACAATTTATATTAGAAAATAAAAGCACAGATTATTAAAGAATACATAAAACACAACTGATAAAGATGAAACATAAAAAATAAAAAGGGATAAAGTTTGTGTGAAATCAATACAGACCAATAGCAACTATTTCTTTTCTTTAGGGACGATGTAATTGTTTTACTCGATCATTTCAGTGGAGCTTTAGTTTCATCACAAATATGAATATAATATAAAATCAAACAGAAATCTGAAAAATCCTTTTATTATTATTAACACAATAAAGTAATAAAATTATCATCTCTATACAGAAAACAGGCTTTTATTTTGAAAATGTGTCAGTGACAGCACTTTAGGATTGAAAAATAAAAACTCAAACTGAAAAAAGCTTTTATTCAAATTTGGTTCTAGGTCTTTGTTTTCTCACCAATCTGCAGAAAACCAGAAGGAACACCTGAATGCACCTTGTCCGCTGACCTCTGACCTCCTGAAGTCATTCCGGTTTCAACTATCAGAGGAATGTAAATCCATGTTTTACGTTACACCATCATCATCCTCCTTTTCATGAATTCTGAGAGCTTCTGGAGCCTCGCCGACAGGAAAGAAACAGCTTGTCAGGAATGTTCACGTCCCGTCAGGAACGTCGGAACATTCACGTCTCATTAGGAACGTTCACGTCGCTTCACATTCAGTCACTGAAAAACCTGAAACAAACTTTCAGAGTAACAGAAGAAACATTTGCCTGGATTTTCATCTTTTAGCTCGTTAACTACAAATCATATCACGTTTAACCCGGGCAGTTCAGGTCACGGCCAAACTCCATGCTGAGGAGTTATCTCCACAATATTACCTAAAATAGGCTTTTCTGATTTTAAAACATTTATCCAAAGGTAATAATTTGATGTTCTCATTATCTTCAAACTACAGTATTCTGAAAACCATGATGTAATTATTTCATTTTTTCAAGATAAATGACTATTTCCTCGACGTTTGGGAATTGTTTCAGTCTCTCCTCATGGTGCGTTCAAAGACGTTCTGAAATGTAAGACTGACGGTCAGCTGCTGAGGTCAGAGAATCACAAGTCTTCTGAGAAAATTCAGAAGACAATAATCAAACGTGCATGTTGTGAAAAGTTTGTGTAGATAAATTTTAAAAAAGTTGCTCTCCAGCAGAACTTTAAAGCTCAGATTTTGTAGCGTCTTCAAAAGCACCAATTTATCAACATTTCCAGACATGGACATTTCAGTTTACTTGTATGCCTGATTTGTATTAATATCCTACAATTAAAAAAACAAAACAAAACGCTGCATGGTCCTTTAAATTCTGTGCAAAAACAGAGAATAACTAAAATCCACAAATTAATTTTTTCTTGCAGATAAACGACAATAAAAAAATAACTACAGGTTAGAAAAAGCTCACTGTGTGTGTGTGTGTGTGTGTGTGTGTGTGTGTGTGTGTGGTGGCAGTAGTGGCTGGCTGGTCTGTGGGCGGGGCTATGCTGAAAGGTCACTGTTGTTGAAACGTTCCTGGTCATAGACCTCAGCAATGACCTTACGACCTCCAAACCAGCGGTGGTTAAGAGCCTGAATGGCCTGGTTCATCTCCGCCGCCTCCGAGAATTCCACGAAGATCTTGACGATGACCTCGGCGCCGTCCTCCTCACCCTGACGCTCCTGGTAGATGATGACGCGCTTCACCAAGCCGAGCTTGCCACACTCCTCGGTGACCTCGCCCTCCAGGTCATCGTCGATGTCTTCAGGGCCAACCATGTTCCTCAGGACCATGACGGTGGACTGTGAGGACACGAAGACGCCGTGAGACAAAACTACCTGCACCCTCAATTACTCTGATTGGCCAGCATGCAGCCAATCAGAGTAAGGTGAGATCTTCAGGTGAAATCTGAGGCATGACAAATTCAGCTTCAACAAGAGGCGTTTCACTTATTTATTTGCTTATTTACTCATTCATTTATTTATTCACTTAATCACACACTTTCATACTCATTTGTTTATGTACAGACTGGTCTATTTACTAATTTCTTTACTTATTTAATTATGTCATTTTTTCCTATTTACTATTTACATTTCAAGGCTGCAATTCTCTACAAATCAGAGGGAATTGAGCTTTGTGTGAGTGCCTTGCTCAGAGGGAATTGAACCCGTACCTCCTGTTTTCGGAGCGGTTTCCTCGTCACCGTGTGTCTGGCGCCGGAGCTGCTGATGCTCACGTGTTCCTGCTCGCTCAGCGGCTCTGTGGCGCCGTNTGTGTCTGGCGCCGGAGCTGCTGATGCTCACGTGTTCCTGCTCGCTCAGCGGCTCTGTGGCGCCGTCCGGCTGCGCCTCCTCCTCACACTCCTCCCCTTTCTTTATTTTCCCCTCAACTCCTCCCACTGGAGCGGCCACAGGCACTGAGGGCGTGGCCAGCGCTGGGGGCATAGCCAGCACCGGGTTCACCAAACCCACCTGAGGCAGTCCGGGTCGTGCCGGAGTCACACCTGAAGCAAACAGGAAGCAGGAATCACAGAAAGGTCTAAGAGTGAAGGCGTTCCGTGTGCAGAGAGCTGCCGAGGCTGCTGGGTAAAAAACTCCAGCAGACTGGATGCACTGGTTTACTGTATGTGGAGCACCTGCCCAGGTGACGGGTGGAGTTTAACACATGGCCAGGATTTACTCGCCTCATTTTGGTTTTTCTGCAGTTTAAAGGTGGATCAGTAAATAAAAGTGGGCGTGGCCGATGCTGTCAGTGGTCCTACCTGTGATGATACCTGGAGCCTGAGCAGCCATGATGGCCTGAGGAAGACCTCCTACCTGCTGCGAGAGCAGCGCGGGTCCGGCCAAAGCGCCCAGCACCGACACCCCTACCGCCTCCTGCCACACATTCATAATCCATAATCAATACAGCCCCAAACATATTCATAACCTATAATCAATAAATCCCAAAAACACAATCAAAATCCTAAAAAATATATACATTATATATACACATTAAAATTGCTCCAAAATATACACACATCCATACAAACATATACACATCCACCCAAATATATACACACATCTACACAAATTCAGACACACTTGCGCCGTGATTTTGGCGGTGGCGGCAGCTGCAGCCACAGCGGCGGCAGCGGGGAGGCCACCAGGGGCAGTCGGCGTGAGGAACGGCATGGGCGGAGTCACGGCTTTGCCCACACGGAGGTACTGACCCCCGAGGTCAAACAGGTTCATGGAAGCGACGGCGTCCAGAGCCGACTGGGTGCTATCGTATTCTGACAAAACGACAGAACAGAAGAACTGTTTCATGAAAGTGAAGCTTTTATTTTGGTGGAACACAGAAGGAAGTTTGTTTTTTCTGCCACATTCGCTGTGAAGCCTGGATGATTGACAGGTGTGCTGACCAATGAAGCCATAGCCTTTGTGTCGCCCCACCGGCGCGTCTCTGGCCAACATGCAGGACTTGATCCTGCCAAAGGCCTCAAACACGCTCTGGATGTCATCGTCCGACAGGTCGGGATGAACCGACGCCACGTAGATCCGGTTAAAGGCGCGAGCTTCTTCCGCCAGCTGGTCGATGATTGGCTGAGCCTGGCCGATGTTGCTCGGTCTCCCGACCTGCAGAAACAGCAGGAAACAGCTGAGAGATGCCGAGAGTCAGACGGCGGCGAGACACGGCGGACATCAGGTCGATACCTTGATGTTTCTGCCTCCGAGCACCACGGAGTTCATCTGCTCCAGCGCCAGCTGAGCCGCCTCCGCCATCTCGTACTCCACAAACGCAAAACCCTGCAGACAGGAAACAAGGCTCTAAAGGAGCAGACCGTGGCTTTTAGGGGTGGGGATAAAAAAATAATCGATTTTTTGATTAGCTTCGATTCAAATTTAAATGATTCTGATGTCGATTCATAAAATAAAAAAATGGAGCTTTGAAACAGTTTTAGACTGAAACACTCGTGGCGTGAGTTCTGCGTGACGCTCGTATTAAGACAACATGGCTGCTGCGACTCCGGCACCTTCAGGTTTAGATCTTTGGACTCATTTTGTTTTTCCAAAGCAAAACGACACAAACGAGTGTGGGTTACAGTTAGCATGTGTTGACCTCTGACCTTGTGTTTCATGGTGACAGAGTCCCAGGACATGTCAATGCTTTTGATTGGTCCAAAGGGAGCGAAGGCCTGTCTGATGGTGTCTTCGCCCAGCTCGTAGTAGATGGAGCCGACGTAAACGCGGCACATGATGGCCAGCGCCCGCTGCCGCTGAGCTGCCACCTAAAGACACGCACACACACCCACACACACAAGCACACACACATGCACACATAAACTTTAACTATCGACCAATCAGAATGCAACATGTTTAAATGTACTTCCTGT
This sequence comes from Lucifuga dentata, assembly GCA_014773175.1. Classification (NCBI taxonomy): domain Eukaryota; kingdom Metazoa; phylum Chordata; class Actinopteri; order Ophidiiformes; family Bythitidae; genus Lucifuga; species Lucifuga dentata. Next base: position 5,857 of record VXCM01003873.1, read on the forward strand.
AAGTCCATCAAAGCACCTTTAACCTTTAAAGACTTTAAGCCAAACAAGTCAAAACTTCTAAAACACAAGTCTCAGGTTTGATTGGTCAGTCACAGAGCTTCATGCTGCATCATTACGTTCTTAGGTTTCATTGGCTGATCACCAGCACAAACACCTGAACAGGAAGTCTGAAGCAAAAACTTACTGACTGCAGAGGAGAGAGAGCATCTCCCAAACTCATCGTCAGAGACGCCATCTGAGAGAGAGAGAGAGAGAGAGAGAGAGTGTCATTCAGGGTCTACCTGGTCCTGGTTCAGAGTCTACCTGGTCCTGGTCTTACCTGTAGGCTGGTGAGCTGCTGCGTCTGTTTGACAAGAACACTCTTGATGCTTTGCTCCATGGCGTATTTCTTTGCCTGGACAGAGGACGCAGCCAATCACAGCACAGTTTATACACAGAGAGAGACAGTGTGTATACACACACACACACACACACACACACACACACACACACACACACACACCCTCTGCAGCGCCTCCTGCTGGTTGGGGGTGAGAGGCGGCAGGCCCAGCTTGGCGGCGCTCGCCTGTCCGTTCTCCATGAGGGCTGGTCCTCCCTGAAACACAAAGTTACCTGCTGCAGGTGAGACGTCGCATCACACCTGATGTCTTTGATGCTATTTTTATGACTTCTTTTTTTTCATCCGTGCTGATTTTGAATATGACAGATTTTATGATGGGAGGGTGTGTGTGCGTTTCTGTGTGCGTGCGCTCTGCTCTGACGTGTGGAAAACTGAAACATGAGAAATATGCAAAGAGCATATAATTTGCTATATGAAGCTGTAGAAGTTTAACAATATTATCTGATCTGTATCATCCAATCAGATTCATCCTGTCACCGCTGATGACTTGATAATTGACAGCACATCGACACAAACATTTTTAAAGGACCATACAGGTGGTTTTAAATTTATACATTACATTCCTGACAACCATTTTCCAAAACATGAAACCGTATTTTAATTTTCCAATTATTTGCCAAATCCTCTATTCTTTCCATATCAAATGTTCAGGTTACACACACACCTTGAAATTCAATGTTTCACAAACGTTTAATTGCAGAAAGTGTGATCACTTATATCTCTTGGTAAAAGGGGAATAAGGGGACAGACATTTTCTTCTGTAGGTTGACTAGATTGATGAAATAGTTACTTTGGGGAAAAAAAAAACGTAGCTACCATCGTGTTCTCTATGCTGGATTATTTATTTCAGCACGTTTCAAAGCTCCAGGTTGATTTTTATAATGGAATGAACTGGAACCAATGGCATCCTGGACGGTAGGAAAAACAATTCTAATAATAATAACAGCTCCAGCAGCGGGTTTTGGAAAATCAGTAACATAACATGGTTATATATGTATTATTTGGCTCAAACATATAAAATCGTATGTTCATCCACCCCTGACGTGTGAAGGTTTTTTATCAGACCTGGTTCCTGATGGACTGAACTGCTGAAATGGTTAATCTATAGAACGTGATTGATGATTGATCAGAGGTTAAATCTGCTGTTGCTGCTGTCTGTTATTGCAGCAATGCATCAATTACCTGTTGTGACAGAAGTCTGAGAGTTAGATGTAAAATAACTTTTGTTAAAACTTTTACCTGTATATCAGCCAACGTGACATGAGTCACACCTGTAACGTCATTTTGTGTAGAAATAAAAAACTTGAAAAAAACATTAGATATGATTCATATAATCAGTAATGAACTAGTTGATTGGTGAGAGTTTATGAATAATTAAGGAAAAAATTCAAAATTTGCTGTTAGCAGACAGATAATTTACTGTTTTCTTTTGTTTCATAATTTAATCTCTGTGTTTTTAATTATAAAGACTAAATAAGAAACATTTTGGAGTCTGTAAATTTCTTACATTTGTTAACAACTTTTACATTTTATAGACTCAACGATGAATTAATAATGAAAAATAATCAACACATGAACTAATAACCAAAAATAATCGGTAGTTCCAGTCTGGTAAAGACACACAAACTTTCCTCTGTTTGTTTTACAGCAACCATCAGCATGGAGCATTAGCTTAGCTTAGCTTAGCTTAGCTCGGACCCGTCCGGAGCTGCAGGTTTGGCCCAGCTGGACTCCTCTGGTCCGGGTTTTTGTAAGTCTGCTGTTCCTGTGTGTGAACTCACTTTAAAACGAGCATGAGTTCAAACCAAGCTGAAGTTTAGACGCGGTTTAAAAACGTTTGACTGCACCGGTATGTTCGGCTTAACGTTAGCGAGCTAAGATGCTAACAGTACCGCTGTAGTAAAAAAGAAGAGTGACAGAAACGTTACTCAAATTCTTCTCACCGCCATACAGCTCCGGTTCTGATGGGTTTGATCTCTCTCTTATTCCATACAAATTCCGATTTATAATATTTCTATTTTTTTAAATGTTTCTTCGTCTAGATGTTACTGTAAACTGCTACGTCACTTCCGCCTACTCTTCCTGTTTTGTTTTTTCGCGCGGTTTGTGTTCGCGCATTAGCGCCATCCGCTGCTCCGGAACGCGCACCGCAGTCTAAAATGTACTTTTAATGGCTGATATAGCTTTAATCTGTACTTCAGATTCTTTGTTTCCGTTTCATATTTTCCTTCTTCTTGTCATAATTAGGGTTACAGCTACGGAGCAGCAGGAGCCTTAATGTTATATTTAAAGAAACTTAAAGATGGAGCGAAAATCTGTAAGGTGACAGCTGACCTCTGACCTCTTCTTCATGGCTGTGCTGATGTTTTGCTGTGTTTGTTTTGTTTTTTATCACTGCAGTCATGTTTATTTTTAATGACTTTATTAAAACACTTTCACATTTACACCTTATTACATCATATACATGTTTACAATGACAGCAGACATTAGCATAGCAATAAGTGATCAATAACTACTATATACGATCAGCTGATCACTTTGCGTTGGGTCAACCACCTGAGCTTACACATTAACATCAATGCCAGCAATACCTCTCAGTGCTAATGCTAATATTAGCTTTTAGGTTATTATCAGCGTCAGTGATAGCTTTCAAATTAAAATTAATGTTAATCTTAACATTGGCTTTCAGATCAGTATTTGTATTAATTATGACATTGGCATCAATCAGTTTTACTGTTAGCATAACAGTAGGAATGTTAATTTAACGTTAATATTCATGTCAACATGAATATTAACTATATTATGAATAATACCATTATTTGTTAATGTTATTAACATTAATACAATCATCATGTTACTATCAGTGCTAATGCTAATGTCAGGGTTAAAAACAGCACTGACAGTAACATTGCAGTTAGCATCAACTGCAGCACTGATATTAACATTCATATTAGCATTATGCCAAACTTATTAGCAATGGGCATATCAAATATAATTAGTATCAATACTAACTTTGACATTACTGGTAGCATTTGTTTAATTTACATGAATATCAGCATGGATGCTAACATTAGCACTGATAATAACAGCACTTCAAACGCTAAGGTAAATATTAAAATGCATATTAACTGATATTAATATTAGCATTAGCATTCTCATTCACAACCTGTTGATTATGATGATGATGATGAAGAAATGTCCAGAAATAACATTTTACAATCTTTGTCTCCAGCTTGACTCAGACCTCAGGAGCTTTTCAAAACTGATTCCAAATTATTTAACCTTCATACGATTCTCCAGAAAGATAAAAATTAAACTTCACACTCGGATTCTGAGTTTTGAATTTTTGCAGTCAGGTTTATTGGTTTTACTCATTGGGTTGAGGTCACCAGCTGTTGTTACAGTCGTAAAACATTTCTGTACACAGAAATGTTGTGTCATGTCATGTCTGTGTGAAGCTGAGTGAAGAATGTCAGCAGAGAGTCTAAGTCTGGGTTTATCCAGGTTTTTTTGGGCTTTGGAGCTGAACACAGAACGACTCCGTTCTGAAGAAGATTTCCAGAGTTCTCATGAGAAGGTTCTACAAGGACAGAAGGGTCTAGACCTCTGAGGTGACTCTAGAACTCCACACAGAAAGCCTGTAGATGTAGGAGGTTCTAGAAGGGCATTCCTCCTGATATCTGGCGGGCCACCTGCTCCTCCTGGCTCACCTCCTTGTCCTTCCTCTCCTGATTCCAGTCTTTCAGGCCTTCAGGCAGCGTTGTGTCCTCCTCCTCGCCTCCCGTTCCCTCCACAAACTCCTCATACGTCGACTTCTCGGCGAACGGACGCTTACCCAGCAGCTCCACCATGTCACTTTTGTCCAGAACCTCTTTCTCCAGCAGCCGCAGCGCCACCTGCAGGAGGACGAGGAGGCTTTCAGTGTCATCCATGACTCTAAGATCTGCTCATGTTTACAGTCGTGATCTCATTCAGATATTTTAACTGCAGACCATCAGCCAATCACAGTGCAGGGCTCCACAGGACACTTAGCGTGTTTATTTAATGAGTATTTACTGACACGGATGATGTAAACGAGTTATTTACTGAGACCTGCTGATAATCAAAAAGTTTCAGACTGTCTGCAAAGTTCTTCTGCTGCTAAACTGAAATTATTTTGGCTGATATTATTTTACAACTAAAATCAAGACACCACTCCTCAGACTGTGACCTTTCACCCTTTTTGTTTCAAGGTGTTCTGCACAGTGATTGGTAGTTTACCTTCTCAACCTCGGCCTTCTTGTCACTCAGCAGGCGGTGCGTTCGATGGTATGCCTCGCTGATCAGGTTTCTGACCTCGGTGTCGATGAGGCGAGCCGTGGCTTCGCTGTATGGTTTCTCCAGAACCATTTCACCCTGCCGGGGGAGGTCAAAGGACACCTGGCCCACCTTGGCGTTCATTCCAAACTGGACTATCTGCAGCAGAAACAGATTTGTTCCTGACAGCTTAATCATGATGGCGGCTCCTCATGTTGAAGATAACTTTAAAAAGGTTTCATCTGTAAAAATGAGCTGCTAAGAAAGAAAGAATCATCAGGTCCGTTTCTGTTTAGTCCCATCTGATCTTCTGACAGTTTACATTCATATTTGTAAGTGAGTTACATCTGAGACAGGTGTGAACACAGCTATACACCTAAAGGTCACGCATGCACACATTCCATGAAAAACATCAATGACAATGAAAACAGAACCATACTCAGACATTTAGCATAGCTATTTCTTCAAAAAAAAAAAAAAAAAAAAAAAANAAAAAAAGCTGATTTGGGTATGTACCTGTCAGGCAGGTGATTCATACGTTCTCACCTGAGCGTAGGCGCTCTGGGTGACCTTTCGGAGGTCATCCTGAGCTCCAGTGGTGATGCGATCAAAGAAGATTTCCTCTGACACCCGTCCTCCCAGCGTCATGCACATCCTGTCCAGCAGCTGCTCCTTGGTGTACAGGTACTGCTCTTTGGGCAGGTACTGGGCGTAACCCAGCCCCTTTCCTCTGGGGATGATGGACACCTGCACAGGTGACAACACACTGTCTCACACACGTCACAGTGTCCCTCAGGGACATGTTTAAGAGAAATCATGTCCAAGTTATCAGACTCAAACTTCATCCTCAAGATTCTAACATTGCTACAGACAGACAGACAGGCAGACAGAGACAGAAAGAGAGACAGGCAGACAGAGAGACAGGCAGATAGGCAGACAGACAGACAGGCAGACAGAGACAGAAAGAGAGACAGGCAGACAGAGAGACAGGCAGATAGGCAGACAGACAGGCAGACAGAGAGACAGACAGAAAGACAGACAGAGAGACAGAAAGAGACAGACAGAGAGACAGGCAGACAGACAGAGAGACAGGCAGACAGAGAGACAGGCAGACAGAGAGACAAACAGATGGGCAGACGGGTGAGGTTGTATGTCCCTTTTGTCTCTCTGATGTGGATCAGTTAGCCTCGGTTAGCTCTTCTGCTAACACACCTTCAGCAGAGGGTCGGCGTGCTCCAGGAACCAGCCGGCCACGGCGTGCCCAGCCTCGTGGAACGCCACTGTCTTCTTCTCCTCCGGCTGCAGGACATGAGTCTTCTTCTCCAGACCTGGACGAGGACGAGGAACACTCAGAGTGAGGGACCAAACAGAACCAGGTGTGTTCTCATGGCAACGAGACATTCTGCTCTCACTTTAGTTTGAAAAGTAAAGACAGATGTTCACAGGTGTTAAAAGTGTTTACAGGTGTTAAAGGCGTTACAGATGAAACAGGTGTTTACAGGTGATACAGATGAAACAGGTGTTTACAGGTGATACAGGTGTTACAGGTGATACAGGTGTTACAGGTGATAAAGGTGTTACAGGTGTTGGATGGGGTCAGCGCGTGTGGTTTTACCTCCTATCACCCTCTCTATGGCCTGTTCAAAGTGTTTCTGGTTGATGGCGTCTGACAGGTGGCGAGCAGCGATCAGCGCCGCCTCGTTGCAGACGTTAGCGATGTCAGCGCCTGAAAACAACAGAAAACACGGATTATAACAACAACAGAAAACACGCATTATAAAAACAACGGAAAAACACGGATTATAACAACAATGGAAAACACGCATTATAAAAACAACGGAAAACACGGATTATAAAAACAACGGAAAACACGGATTATAACAACAACGGAAAAACACGGATTATAACAACAACGGAAAAACACGGATCATAACAACAAAGGAAAAACACGGATTATAACAACAACGGAAAAACACAGATTATAACAACAACGGAAAACACGGATTATAAAAACAACGGAAAACACGGATTATAACAACAACGGAAAAACACGGATTATAAAAACAACGGAAAAACACGGATCATAAAAACAAAGGAAAAACACGGATTATAACAACAACGGAAAAACACGGATCATAAAAACAACGGAAAAACACGGATCATAAAAACAAAGGAAAAACACGGATTATAACAACAACGGAAAAACACGGATCATAAAAACAACGGAAAAACACGGATCATAAAAACAAAGGAAAAACACGGATTATAACAACAACGGAAAAACACGGATCATAAAAACAACGGAAAAACACGGATCATAAAAACAAAGGAAAAACACGGATTATAACAACAACGGAAAAACACGGATCATAAAAACAACGGAAAAACACGGATCATAAAAACAAAGGAAAAACACGGATTATAACAACAACGGAAAAACACGGATCATAAAAACAACGGAAAAACACGGATCATAAAAACAAAGGAAAAACACGGATTATAACAACAACGGAAAAACACGGATCATAAAAACAACGGAAAAACACGGATCATAAAAACAAAGGAAAAACACGGATTATAACAACAACGGAAAAACACGGATCATAAAAACAACGGAAAAACACGGATCATAAAAACAAAGGAAAAACACGGATTATAACAACAACGGAAAAACACGGATCATAAAAACAACGGAAAAACACGGATCATAAAAACAACGGAAAACACGGATTATAAAAACAACGGAAAACACGGATTATAACAACAACGGAAAACACAGATTATAACCGTACATGAAACAGGAAGGAAAAAAAATCAAGCAGCGTTTGTTTACCGGAGAAGCCGGGTGTCAGGGCAGCCATCTTCTTTGCCAGAGCGTCTTTGTCCATGTCGGCATCCAGCTTCAGAGGTCGGAGGTGAACTTTGAAGATGGACGCTCGACCTTTGATGTCAGGAGGACCTGCAGACGTTTTTATTATCTGTTGGTGCTTTATGCTGAAAAATGTTATTTATCATTCATCACGTTTAGTGCAAATGTCTGTCTGTTGTTGTTACGGCCAGGTGAGTTTTGGTTTTTCTTTTTTTCCAGCCAGGTGAGTTTTGGTTTTTCTTTTTTTCCAGCCAGGTGAGTTTTGTTTTTTTTCCAGCTAAGTTTAATAGCTGATAATAATAATTTCATGTGAGACAATGACAAACAAAAAGAAACTCAGTAATCTAACAGAGCCACAAGTATTATTGTCAGTCATGTATGACTTGTGATATGACACGCGTGATCCTGCTCACCGATGTAAATCTGTCTGTCGAAGCGTCCTGGTCTCATCAGAGCCGGGTCCAGGATGTCCGGTCTGTTGGTCCCGGCCAGGACCACCACGTTAGTGGACGTGTTAAACCCTGCGGACACACAGAGGACCAGACATAACAAGGTCCTGCTCAGGACGAGGTCAAAGTTCATCAGGACACCACCGAGATTTAGGACACGTCTGTGAACGTCCCTGAGTCCAGACCTGAACGTGATCCTTTAAAATGTGACTGAACTCCATGTTAATGTTAACTCCTGTTCACACGCGTGACGTCAGAGTGATGTGGGTAGTTGTGGACTGAATGATGTCATCACCCTGATCTCTCGTGTCACTACAGATCCCATGATTTCTGTTTCCCATGATGCATTTCACCCACCGTCCATCTCCACCAGCAGCTGGTTCAGCGTGTTCTCCTGCTCGCTCTGCCCCCCAAAGTTGCCCCGCCCTCGTTTGCGGCCCACGGCATCGATCTCATCGATGAAGAGGATGCAGGGCGCGTTCTTCCTCGCCATGACGAAGAGATCTCTCACCTGTCGAGGAAACGCCGCGTGCTCGTCCGTTATTCATGCCACATGATTAAAATCTAAAACTTTTACAGTTCACCTTTAACCTTTCAGACTCAGCAGATAAAAGAACACAGGATGCTGGACCAGCTGACCGAGTCTCAGCGTGGACACCTGAAGTCTCTTCCCTCTCTGACCCTCACTGCCCCGATGACAGCAGCTTTAAGTTATTTAGGTTTGATATGATCAGAAATCAGATTCTAAACTTTTCTTTACATCAAACAGGCAGGAAGTCAGCAGAGAGCACTTCCTGTGTGTGTGTGTGTGTGTGTGTGTGTGTGTGTGTGTGTAGTTGTGTGGCAGTCCTCACCCTGGCGGGGCCGACGCCCACAAACATCTCCAGAAACTCGGAGCCGTTGACAGTGATGAAGGGCACATTGGCCTCGCCGGCCGTCGCTTTGGCCAGCAGAGTCTTTCCTGTTCCTGGAGGGCCCGTCAGGATGGCCCCCTACACACCACAACACACAATCACACAAGGTACACAAACCCTCATACACACTAATCCTGGAGGGCCCGTCAGGATGGCCCCCTACACACCACAACACACAATCACACAAGGTACACAAACCCTCATACACACTAATCCTGGAGGGCCCGTCAGGATGGCCCCCTACACACCACAACACACAATCACACAAGGTACACAAACCCTCATACACACTAATCCTGGAGGGCCCGTCAGGATGGCCCCCTACACACCATCACACAAGGTACACAACCCTCATACACACTAATCCTGGAGGGTTAAGCCCCGCCCTTGTCTTGGAAATACTGGCCCCACCCTTACTTAGAGGATCTTCATGCCCAGGTCCCTCACCTTTGGGATCTTGGCACCCAGGTCCTGGTACTGTTTGGGGTTCTTCAGGAAGTTGACGAACTCCATGATCTCCAGCTTGGCCTCCTCGCAGCCCGCCACGTCTTTGAACTTCACATCAATCTCATCTTTCAGAATCTTCGCCGTCGTCTCGCTGACGCTGAAGAGCCCGCCCATCCCCCGGCCAGGACGCCCCACCCCCGCCGGGCCACGCCGCAGCATGAACAGTAGGAAGCCAATAATGAGCACTGTAGGGAGCATGCTCAGTAGGAAGGTGCTGCAGAGGACAAACAATTTTAATAAAACATACATGATGCGACATATGACAAACACGTGACTTTGATGTGGTGATGGACATCGTATGACGCTGGCGTGGCGTCGGCGCTCACCCGTCACTCTCCGTAGAATAAACCACCGGCAGTCTGTTCTCACCCTCGATACCGAGCTCGTACTGAGCTGTCTCCAGGTTCCTCTCAAACGTGTCCACGCTGCCGATGTTAAACCAGACGTACTGCTGAGAGACAGACAGACAGAGAGAGAGAGACAGACAGACAGAGAGACAGACAGACAGATAGAGAGACAGACAGATAGAGAGAGAGAGAGAGAGAGAGAGACAGACAGAGAGACAGACAGACAGACAGAGAGAGAGAGACAGACAGACAGAGGGACAGACAGAGAGAGAGAGACAGACAGACAGAGGGACAGACATAGAGAGAGACAGACAGACAGAAGGACAGACAGATAGAGAGAGACAGACAGACAGAGGGACAGACAGATAGAGATAGAGAGACAGACAGACAGAGGGACAGACAGATAGAGAGAGACAGACAGGGTAATGGTACTTCATAACTAACACTGTAATAAAAGGTTTTAAAAATGTTTCTAAAGTTTTATTTTGAATAAATGTGTTAACGTGTTAATAAATATGTTCATGTGTTAATAAACAGGTTAACATGATAATAAATGTGTTAACGTGTTAATAAACATGTTAACATGATAATAAATGTATTAACGTGTTAATAAGCGTGTTAACATGTTAATAAACATGTTCACATTAATAAGCACGTTAACATGTTAATAAATGTGTTAACGTGTTAATAAACATGTTAGAATCTCTAATAATATCATAACATGAAGAAACATGAACGTATTAATGTTTATCATTCATTCATTTCTGAGCGCGCTCAGTACAAACTCACCCCATCCACTGGCGTCTTCCCAGCAGAGAAAACCACTTTGACATAACGTTTGTTGACCACCTCCAACCTGTCCACCTGAAAACACAGACACAGGACTGTAGTACTACTGTAGTAATCCTGCAGTACTACAGGATTACTACAGTAGTACTCCAGTAGTCCTGTAGTAATGAGGTCACAGAAACTGGGTCAGGTAAAGACCTCAGATTAACAGGTTTGGGTCCTCACCACGCCTTTGGACAGGAAGTTGTTGACAAAGTCCTTCCAGGTGACTTCCCTCCCTCCGTCCCTGAAGAAGAAGAAGTACGTGACGGTGGCCCAGAAGGCCACGCCGCTCAGGAAGTACATCCGAAACTCCTTATCATCCCAGGGAACGTCACCCTGAGGAGGACATGTTAAACCAAACCCTGTTCAACCAGCAGAGGACAGCACTGAGCAAAACACACACCAACACACACCACCACAACAAACAATTTTACAGATTTTATCCAAAACTCCTCCACAGCTGATATGTCATCATCATCTGAGACCAAAAGGCTTCAGCTGAAAGCTGAAAGCTAAAAGCTCATGTTTGTCGTCAAAATACTTCAAAGCCATAATCATGGACAGCAGCAGGTAAACTTTAAATTAGAGCCGGAATTCTGTTACTTCACTACAATACTACACACCTGATCACTGGCTCATTACTTATCAATCAACCCCTCGTGGGTTGATTAAAATTTCATGATGAATGTTTATTAACGTCAGCGTTTGGGATGTAATAACTCAAGTTTCCAGTAGATGGAGCTGTTTCCGTCAGATCACATGACTGCTGTAAAACCTGTAAATCTGCCTTGTGATTGGTCACATTCAGGATCAAGTTTTCATTTCCTTTCCCTCAGAATGTGACCTCTGACCCAAAACTATCAGGGTCAGAGGTCAGAGGTTATGGTTGGGAGTTGAGTAACTTCTCTTCCACACTGACCTTCTGTAAACGGTTATACCAGTGTGAGTCGTCCTTACGACCTCCTCGTTTTCCTCTTCCTCCTCCTGCTGCTCCTCCTCCTCCTCCTGNCTGTTCATTGGCTGGTTTAGCCTCTGCAGGAGAATCACAGCATCAGTTTTTAATGACATGAAGCTTTATGCTGATTCACCTGGAAATCTGAACGAATATTTAATGAGAAATCATAACTGACAGCCTGTGTGGAGCAGCTGCTTCAGAGCAAACACTCAGATAAACAACAGGTGTTCTGACACTGACACACACACACACACACACACACACTTTAACATAGCTGCTTCAGATGCTGCAGGTTTCACCTTTGGCTGCTGCTTCAGCTTCGCTGCTCTTTGGACTTTTCTGACTGTCGGGGAAATATTTTTCAAATCCTGAAAAAAGAAAACATACTTCAGTACTGAACACACACACACACACACACACACACACACACACACACACACACACACANCACACACACACATGCGCGCGCGCTCTACCTTTCGGTGGTCTGGAGTCCAGGCTTCGGTACTCTCCCAGCAGGTTGGCCAGCAGGCTTCGTCTGCTTCCTACCTGTGCTGCCGTGTTCTTAGTCAGACGCTCGACCTTCATACAAAAAAAAAACCCAGCCATCCAACATGGCAGAGATCAGATAAAACAGCAACAATCACACTGTTTCCTGTCGTTGTTGTGACTGAATGGAGGCTGTTTCCACATCCTGGTTCCTGGAAACAGATTTTTTATAAGTAATAATAAGATCTAATAATAAGCTGCATCATTTTTAACCTCCTGTCAGAGCTAAAAACTCTGCTTCTCTTCAGAATACAATCTGAGCTCATTAAAAAAAATAACAAAACAATGAGCTCATTAAAAAAATATGGAAGAGGATTAGGGCCACTTGAAAAGAAAAAGACTTCTGAGATTTAAGTCAGAATTCTGACTTTTTTCTCAGAAGTCTTTTTTTTTTATAGTGGCCCTAATCCTCTTCCGTAAAAAAACAACAAAACAAAACACTCTGAGCTCATTTCTGATGGTTCATCAGCAGAAACTTAACGAGCTCTTATCGGTAATGAAGCTTCAGGTTCACCGTCAGATTCTGCTGAAGCTTCCAGGTCCTCAGGACGCTCCAGAACCTGGACTGCACAAAAAATAACCACGCCCCTTTCTACCTGGCGTACAGACGCAGTGGCTATTTTATTAAGTACACCTGCACGAGTTCGTGTAACCAAACAACACAGCGAACCTGAGCATGAGAAGCTTCGTAAATTTTAAAATGCGGTTCTACCAAACAAAGTGGGCAAGTGTTCCGGGCTTGCTGTTAGCTTAGCATGTTAGCCTGCGGCTGTCAGCGGTGTCGGTGTCTGGACAGCCCGTCTTCCTGTTAGTCCGGATCAATCCGACCAACCTGGCCAACATACTGAATTGTATTTAATGCTGTTTAGCCCGGTTCGGCCCGGTTGGGCCTGTTTTTCCAGGTGTTAACTAGCTTTAGCCGGTTAGCCTCTTAGCCACTTACCAGAGCGGGGCAGCAGGTCGGCGTTGCGGAGCGCAGCAGCAGCCTGAGGGAGTTCGCGCTGCCCGCCGACAGCCGCAGGTACCGGTGCGCCATCCCGAGTCCGGCCGCGGCTTCACCAGAACTAAACNCCCGCCGACAGCCGCAGGTACCGGTGCGCCATCCCGAGTCCGGCCGCGGCTTCACCAGAACTAAACAATCAGCAGAAAATAACGCTACCGGTCAGTTTACGACATTAACGGTGAACGTCCCCGTTCGGTAATCACACTGAAGCGCCATCTTTACGGCGTACTTCTTCTTCGTCGTGTAGCTTGCAGCGCTGATGCTCGCGGTACCGCCCCCTACCGACCGGAGCAAGAACCGACGCGGTTTATTTCAAAACGTTATCATAACAATGTGAAATACCAGAAATCAGCCACTCAGTAGAGTTCACCGGCCAACAGAAGATCAGAGAAAACAAATCATACACAAAATCAAACAACAAATGAAGTTATACAAACAGCACACATCAACTTCAAATAAGAAACAATAAAAACACATAAAAATTCATACAACTGTGAGATACAATACTGAGACAACAAAAATCGTTTTTAAAAATGGATTTTTACGAAGGCTTACAGAATTCAAAATGTGTTGAACTTCAAAATAAATGGTAACAATTTGAAAATAAATTTTACTATTAATCAAAAATAATTATTGTCATATTTAAAATGTACTATTAATTCCTTTACGATAAAAGTATTTGAACTAATAATGAACTAAATATGAAAAGTAAAACATTCTTTACAACAGACAAAGACTCTTTCTTTACAGAAGGTGCAAACATCTTTAATGTCCACGTATTTAGCAATAAAAGTATTAGCATAGTAATTACAGTGAATATTTTAAAATGTATTTCTTTGGCTTTGTTAGATAAACGGTATTTATAAGGCAATAACCCTTTTTTTCAATTAATATAATTAAAATGTGAACTCCAGCAAAACTTATGCTTCAAATCATTTTGTTATAATTTTGAAAACTATTAATTGTTTTATTGTGAGATTTTTTTTTATCAGTTAATTACACCATCTAACACTGGTTCAGGATATTAAGTTTTAATTTTCCCAGAAATGGAATGAGGATAGTGCGATCTGTCAGACTTCTTACCAAATTAAATCCGTTCAGTGTAATGAAGTATGGACCAACAATGCTGTTAGATATCAGACAACAAAGACCAGACTGCCATCAGCTACTATATGGAAAGCCAAACGCGCCAAAAGTAAAAAAAACTCTATGCAAAAGCACCAATAAATTATGAAATAATTCCACAAATCATTATCATGTAATTTTAATTCATAACAACACTTTTATTTCATAATGACCCGTTTTTCAAAAGTCTCTTTTATTTCCACAACACCATAATTGTTTCATAACGAGAGTTCAGACGAGATTTCAGTGGGCGTGGCCTTACGCTGATAGGTTGTTCTACGTTCCAATAGTTCAGCAACTCAAACTTTCTGCTGTAACTATTAAACTGTCACCAGATTAAGGTTTGAGGTTTTTCATGCAAGAACGCAGCTGCTTTGAATTTGAATATATGGTCGACTGATAAAATAATGCTGAATTAAAAATTGCCCCCCCCCTCTTCTCTCTCTCTCTCTCTCTCCCTCCTAACACAGAGATCAGGTGTCAAATTCTAATATTCGTTCATTTACATTTGAAACAACTTTAAAATATTATTTTGCTTGGTTAATGTGTTGTGTTAATTACCTTTACGTGTTATCACCGTGGTAACGGGATGACCGGTCAGCGGGGAAGCTGCTCGCTGCAGAGAGCGGAGCTTCCTGTCAAAGCCAATTTTTAATTCAGCATTATTTTAATCAGTCGACCATATATTTGAATTCTAAACAACTACTTTGTCGTATGAAAAAAAAAACCTCAAAACTTAATTTGGTGACAGTTTAATAGTTATAGTAGAAAGTTTTGATTTTATTTTAACAAATCTCGTAGGAAATCTTGTCATGAAATGTGACATTTTGATAAACGCTGTTGTGAAATAAAAGACAGACTTTTGAAAAACGGGGCATTGTGAACTAAAAGTGTTGTTATGAAATAAGATTTCATGATAATAATGATTGATGGAATTATTTCATAATTTATTGGGACTTTTGCATGGAGTTATTTCATAATATCGTATTTCAGGATGTGGTTTCTTCAGGAACTCCGTTGTCTAATATTAAAGTTAATATTAACATCAACGTTCACAGTTGTACTAAATGGCCTCAGCGCCCTTTGGTACAGTGTAATACTGACACGATAACCTTCAGGTTATCGTGTCAGTATTACATTTTCTGGATAACATTTCATTAAAAAATAAAACTAAAAACAAAAATAAACGCAATGAGAGTTCTGGCTGCTGCCAACAGAGGGCACTGCAGACTCTTTCTCTCCTCCTGTTGCATGCCGGGAAAATCAAGATGGCATCAGCCGGGTTCGTGGAGGAGTGAAGCCACTGACCGCTGACAGTTTCCCCGGTGGGCGCATCGAGGCAGCCTGAGACCTTCCAGCGGAGCCCCGGTAAACTCAGCTATGAGGTAAACGGACGGTTAGCCCTCTGCTAGCCACATAATCCGGACAGAAAGCTGGTTACCTTTATCAGCACTCAGGTACGGAGAGAGAAAGATGGACTAGCTAGCATGCTAACATGCTAACAGATCAGCTGTTGGAGCTTGTCGTAGCTTAAACTGAGCTTTGTGTGAGAGCTGATCTAACTCAGCCTCGCTGTTCCTTCATTTAAGCACCTTCATTAATATTTTCATGAAGAATCGTTCGTTATTAGTTATTTGTTTTGTCACAGGAAAGCTCTGTTAGCAGCTAGCTCGCCGGTGTTACAGCTCAATCTGTGACTGCAGCCAGGCTTTTGCCTTTGTCATATATTATGTATTTTTCGTGTTTTAACATGTTGACAGGACAGTTCAGTGACAGAATCTGACAGGTGACATTTCGCTGTCACACCGAGCTAGCGGCTAGCAGCGGTAAAGCTGGGCTGACAGGCGAACATACATGTCAGAAACATGGCATCACCTGCTGGTTATTAACATGTTAGCCCGAATTTACTACGAGTTCACTGCTCAGGTCAACAGGTAAATAGGAAGCGGGTGACAATCAGGTAAACAGGAAGTAGAGCTGTCAGGTTTTTTTTCGTTAGAAAGCAGCAGAAGGTAAAACATTACAAAAGAGCAGGAAAAACGAGGTAATATGAAATAATAATAATTTAATAGATGTCTTGCCTGTTAGTTTGAATCATGATGGTATGCTCGCTCCAGCCAGGCTCCGCCCCCTTTGGTTTTCTGTCTGCACCACAGTGATGATGGTGAAGACACTCATTTTGACGTCTTTATGGGTGCGAAAAATTTGGATCCAATTAGAAACAGACCTGTGGAAAACTTAGCCAGGTTACATCATTTAATTTTCAAACAAAGTGATCAGAAATAGACCTGAGGATCACTGTATGGTTCATCCAATCAGAGAGAGAGAACACCACACCTGCAGCGTGAGGTGTCCAGCTCCTGTCCTGGTCGGTTTCGGCTTCCAGGGGCGGACCTGTGAGGACTTCTACAGACGCTGTGACGCGTTTTTGATTCAAACTTTCATTTTGCTCATACTGATTTATGGTGAATAACCCCGCCCCCTTTCTGTCTGCCTGTAGGAGGTGTGTGCTGTTACCTGGAGGCGGCTTGAGTNCCCCGCCCCCTTTCTGTCTGCCTGTAGGAGGTGTGTGCTGTTACCTGGAGGCGGCTTGAGTGTCAGACTATGCTGTGTTTGTCCACTGGGTGGCGCCTCCTGAGCCGAGCCTGCCTCCTTCCCTGCCCCCCCCACCTCGCCGCTCTGTCCGTCACCATGTACGCCACCCGCCTGTACAGCGCTGAGGGGGGAGGAGGCGCCGGAGGAGGAGGAGGTGGGGGTAAGTCGGGGCGAAGGTCAGGGTTGGCTGTGCTAGAGGCTCCTCCCCCGCCG
>VXCM01003873.1:25439-50146 GCA_014773175.1 Lucifuga dentata
AAGGAAACCTTCATCTCTCAGCAGAGTTTTGCTTTGGATGGTGTGAAGTGCTTCGATGGGTTTTATCTTGTCCTAACCCTGTTGGGACATTTCTGGTTTTCAGGTCTTCCCAGCGACTCTCAGGTAGTCCAGGTCCTGGAGGCGGAGTCCCAGTCCAGACTGAGCCAGTTCAACCAGAAGGATGTGTCCATGGTTTTCAGTTCCAGCATGAAGCTCCACCCGGGCAGCCAGCACCCGCTGACCGAGGCCTGCCTGGCCGGCCTGGAGAAGAACCTGGAGCGAGAGCGCCACCCGCAGACGCTCTTCCTGCTGCTGTCCTACTACAGACTCAAGTGGCGTTTGCTGCAGCCGCAGGGCGCCGCCACAGGAGGCGCCGATGCTGCCAACACGCCTAATCCAGAACAGCTGCTGGCTAACAGGTTATTACCATTAATGCTAGTCCCACTGTTGACACATTATTCTCATTATTCTCATTATTATTATTATTATTATTATTATTATTATTATTATTATTGTTATCATTATTATTACAGCGACTGCCCTAAACACCTTAGCAACCACCTAGCAATGCCCTTATAACCGCCCTGAGCACCATGGCAACCAGGGAGCAATACAGGAGCAACCTAATAGTAACATAATACTGTGTGAATAAACCAAACTAAAAGCATAAACCAGATCCAGTGACAGGCTGTGATGTGTATGAATGATGTCATGACAACACGATGAGAACATGATGTCATCTAATAAAGCTTTAATGACGTGTCTGTCTCCACGTTTCGTCTTCAGGAAGATTTTGCAGCTGGTCAAACACACGCTGGCCAGTGTGAGCGGCGTCCGTGACCAGGAGATGGCGCTGCTGGATGAGATGCTGGCGGCGTGCGTACAGGAAGCCAGCAACAAGAGCCTGGAGCTGATCTTCAGCTCGCACCTCTTCTACCAGAACAGACAGGAGAGGTTCATCAGCAGCCTGGCAGGTCTGACTCCTCTTCCTCTTTCCTTTCCTGTCTCCTCCTCTTGTTTTATTTTTTCTTCTTGTTTCTGTCGCTCACTGTGCGTTTTAACAGAGGTGTTGCCAAAGAAGACTGACAGCATAACACCGTATACAATGGCTCTCATCGCCAAATACATCGCACGCCACCGCCTGAGAGAGACGCGGCTGCTCGACACCATCGCCGACTTCCTGGTAAAGAAAGCTGAGTACCTGGACAGCAAGGTGAGGACGAGGACATGTGGAGCTGAAACACGCTTAACCAAAACTGCCAAGAAATTCATGGTACCAGAGGATGAACTATGATTTATTCATTCACTTAATTAACCAGCAGGAAGAAATTTACACATAATGACAAAATACCTAAAAACTAATGACTGAATTCCCATCAGCCTCAGTGTGCTGACATGCTAACATTAGCACAGGCATTAATGTACAAATGCTAACATGCTAAATATTACATCCAAAATATAACATGGTGTGTGTAACATGGAAACTGTTGGAGTGATAAAATAGTCTATTAGCATTCTAACAAACATGCTATATGTTAGCTTATTAAGCAAACTGTAACTGTGTTAGCACCCTGACGTTTATTTTCAGTCAGCGTAGCGTGACAAGCTACGTCCCGCTAAACCCTTTGGAAAAGCACAACTTTTCATCTGATGCCACATCAGGACAAAAGGACATGAGACTGAATCCAGACTCTAATCCACATACGTGTTTCAGGTGATCCAGAAGCTGGTGTTCCCGTTCAGCAGGATGAATTACCGTCCGTCCAACGAGCATCAGTTCTTCTCCCGCCTGGAGGAGGTGGTGGAGCTGAAGGCGCTCAGCTCTCCTCTGGCCACCGTCAACATCCTCATGTCTCTGTTCCAGCTGGGACACTTCCCCGGCCTGGTGCTGCACCGAGTCTTCTCCTCCGCCTTCATCAGCAACGTCACCAGTTAGTACAGCAGCTTACCGCAGACACGCCAAAAACACGCAAACATGCCAGCAACACACAAACACGCCAGCAACCCGCAGCAACCCTCAAAAGAGTAGAGAGTGATTGGTGGAGCATGATTGGTGGAGAGTGATTGACAGCGGTTTTTCTGCCCCGCCCCCTGCAGACAGCCCGTATGCTCTCATCGTGCGGCGCTACCTGTCGCTGCTTGACGCCGCCGTGGAGCTGGAATACCGTGAGTACACCGGGCCACGCCTACAGGACGCCCACAAGGTCCTGATGTTTGACCACGCCCTGACTGCTGATGAGGTCAACCGCAAGTACAGGTAACCAGAGCCAGGTGAACTCGTTGATTAACATGAGTCATGTGATCACTGCATGTGCATTTCTCTCCTGATTCAGTCTTCTGCGACTGGTTCCATGTTGTTCTGAGTGGTTCTTATCTCAACAGGCCACGCCCACTGATCAGTACAGTGTTCTGATTGGTTGTGACAGTTTGTTTCCTGTCAGTTATAAAGGTTTGGTGGCCGAAGCTCTGAGGCAGCTGGTCGGAGAACAAAACTACAAGCAAGACGAAGTACTCGCCCCGGGGTACTACACAGGTACTAAAGAGTAACACAGGTACCACAGCAAGCTACACTGTACTACACAACAGGTACTACATAGTACCACACAGGTATTACACAGTACTACACAGGCACTACATAGTTACTGCAGAGAGTACATGGATACAACAAAGTACTACATGAGAGCCACAGAATACTACACAGAGTACTGCACAAGTTTTATACATTATATCTCACCTAACAGTTTTCATAATCTGATTTTTGTAATCTGATTACTGTAATCTGATTACTGTAATCCCATCCATTCCGTTGCTCCAGACTTTGTGTTGTGGATGGACAGTTCTGGTCAAGTTCTGCCTATCAGGACTGGCCTGGCTCTCAGCATTGTCCCTCCATCCTGTGCTGCTGTGGCGTCCAAGCCGGCTGATGGCGGTGTTACCGTGGCAACCCTCACCTCAGACTTCCAGAAGTTCTCTCCCTTCCCAGTACTGGAGGAGGGTGCGGAGCAGCAGTTTCAGGGGGGTGAGGTGATGGGTGGGACTACAGAGCCCGGATCCTTCCTGCCCCATCACATATGTGGCACGCCGGGGGCTGCTGCGCCCTCGGCCCCGCCCCCCCGGCCGGGGACCAACGGCGGTGGACCACTAGACTATGGCCCTTACTACGTCCCTGCAGCAGAGTACTACTCCAGCCTAGCCAAGGAGCACTCGCTAGAGAGCCAGGACAGCTCCACACTCAGCAGCCCCCCTTCCGACGGCCTGGGCCCACCTGGGGTCCCGGGGCCTACAGGGACCCCTGCCCCAGACTCCCTGTTCCAGTTTTCCATTGGGAAGATCCTGGAGGATGAGGGGGTGACGGGGACCCCTGGTGGCCAAGGTACAAACTGTGAACTGCCAGCCTTCTACGAGGATGTGACGTACCCTGAGGGGCCCGGGGCCAACAGGGGCCCCCCCTCACCACTCCAGATCCACCCCCCTGACCTGCCTGGTGCCGAAAACACGCCAGCAGACCAGAGACACATCAGGAGGTCAGTCTGAACGGGAGAGGTTAATCTGATTACATCTAAACTGGTGTAAATAAACTGACGCGTTCGTCTGTCTGCAGGCTCATCATGTCCGTCAACGATAAGTGGCATTACTGTCACAACTCTGAGGTCCTCGTGGGTTCCCGCGCCATGAGGGACCGCCACCTGAGGCTGCTGGGATACGTCATCCTGCAGGTCAGACCGCAGCATGTTTCACTTTCTTTTCTGTGAAAATCTGCTTCCTGTTTGAAATCTGGGAGTAAACAGATATATGATTTAGATTTTACAGCCAGCACACGCATCAACAGGAAGTAACCTTTGTGATGTCATAGGTCAGTTTCCCTTCACACGACTCGTCAGTCGTGCCCCACATGAACACTAAACTTCATCTGATGTGTAATATGACGGAGCTTTCCTTTAACGTGTCATGTGACGTGATGCCCCGCCCTCTTGTCCTCTTTCAGCTGCCGTACCACGAGCTGGAGAAGCTGAACGGCATCGAGGAGGTGAAGCAGTACCTGCACAAGAAGCTGCTGGACGTCCCGCTATGACGGCGTGTGCGTGTGCGTGTGTATTTACGTGCACACTTATATTCTCTTTATATTCAGATCTTGCCTTTGATTGGCTGCAGATAAGCAGAGGGTTGACTGATAAGTTTTGAGCCAGAGTTGTGAGGATAAAAGCTGGCTGGATTGTTCATCAGCAGATCAGCAGGACTGCGGTGAACGGCGCCCTCTGCTGGCGAGTTTTGCTGCTAATACTCATCACAAATGAGATCTGCAGCTTTATCCCAAAAATCGTGTTTTCATGTCACAGAGAAACTAAAAATAAACAATAAAATGAATAAGAAGAAAAAAAGGACATTTGTACAAAAGAACAAAATGAACAGAACATTTATTTTTCACAGCTGTCAGTACGAGTTCTCATTGAGAATATTAATGTGCACGTAAACAGTACATCAGGTGTTCCTTAAAGGAGCAGAGTGCTGATTTTTCTCAGTCATCAGGTAACATGTTGATTTCCTTCAGCTGCTGCTTTCAGTGTAAAATCCATCACAGTAAACTTTAACTCTTCCTGTTACCAAAAGAGCATACCAGTGATTGTGCATGTTTGAGCCCAACAAATACAACCCTTATTCACGTTACGTTACTGACAGCCATTTTCAAAGACATACTACTTTAGCAGCAAATATCAGACTTGTTTTTCCTACCTTCCAGACTGTCATTTGTTTCAATTCATTCCAGTACAACATAAAAATCAATCTTTAGAGACTTGAAACGTGCTGAGATAAATAATCACCACAACAAACAAAAAAACTTAATTTTATCAAAGTTTCTCAGTTTAACTGATCCAACATGGAGTCACACAGAAGAAAATGTATTCCTCCTCCAGGAAATATAGTCCCAGAAGAAGATGACTTTTACCAGGAAATTAAAAATGGCTTCGCAAACATGTAGCAGCATTGGATTTTAAGGTGTGTCTCACCTGAACATTTGATTTTAATGATTAGGGGATTTGAAAAAGTAACAGGAAAAATAAAATAGTTCTATGTTTTAGAAAATGGTTGTCAGTAACACAACATGTATGTGAAGTTTATTAGGCTCAGACATGCAAAATCACTGGTATAGTCCTTTAATAGTCATGATCATTTTGTGGTGAGATTAACTCAGATTTGATAAATCGTGAGATAAATTGTGAAATCTCTGAATATATTAACTTCAGCAGTTTGATTTTTTTTTTTTTTTAAGCAGCAGCAGACAGGAAATAGGAAAAATCAAAGGTTTGCACCTTTAAGATCTCGTGATGTGAAACAGAAAGTTTGCAGGCTGTGATGTGATTGGTCGCTGTGTGGGTTGAACCTGATGATGTGTGTGGGTGTTCCTGTGGGATTCTGAGGTTTGGTCCGTTTTAATAACTGAACATTTAACCGTATGTTTGTGAGTGCAGCAGGGGCTGATGGGTAAACGGAGTCCTCTGTAAGTAAACTGTCTGGCTAGCAGGGGGAGGGTGGAGCTGAGCGTTACCATGGTAATGTCAAGTGTGTGTGCGTGTGTGCGCGTATGCAAGATGAGTTGGCTTCAGCAAGCGTGATAACAGATGCAGGGGTCAAAGGTCAGATTATTTATTGCTGCAGCAGGTGACAGACAAATTTATGGGGAAAGCTTGTTTATATTCGATATAAATCTATTAACTGAAATGTCTATAAAATCTATAAAAACTGATTTAATCTCATTTCTGTGTCATTCTTCACCAGAAAAACTCAATTATTTTGTCAGTCTTCTAAGGTCAAAGGTCATTTGTGCAACTTTGCTCTTCATTAAATTTGGACTATAAGTATTTTTGTTTCAACTTCACCATTTGTTCTACTTTCTAAGAACCACAATGTGATTTTATTTCCCAAACAACAGCAACAACAAACAACAACAAACGACAACAGGTGATGCCTTCAGGTGTCATCGTGATTTTGGCTACAAATAAAAACACACAACAGCAGCAAAGACAAAAGTGCATTTATTAATAACTTGACCACGTAGGCTGATTGGCAGATGAACTGAGTCCACCTTCAGCGGCAACAACCACAACCTATCAGGTACTATTTGCCTCAATAGGCTCCACCCCCTCCCAAACTCTATACAGCTCCCGCTGCATCAGAAACAAAAAAAAAAAGTTTTTTCCTGCAGGATAAAAAGCAGAACAAACACACGAGATTAAAAAATGAGAAAGAAACGCATTCCAAAGACACAAGTAACAAACACTCCATCCAGGCTCCGCCTCCATCACGGAGAGGTGGGAGGGGCCATCATGACAGCAGCCTGAAGGTACCACTTCCATTGGTCCACCAGGATAATAGGCATGTGAGGAGGTGTGGCCTGCACAGCCTGTCCTCTCCAGTAAAGGGGTGGGGTTTGGGATGGGGGAGGAGCTAGTCCGAGTCTGAGTCACTGGATTCCTCTGAGGACGTTTGATCTTCATCTTCCTCCTCCTCCTCATCATCATCATTCTGCAGAAACAGAACAGGAAATAGTTTTTTTAAAAAGTGCATTTACACCTGATCCAAAGTTCCTGTAGCTTTACAGCTAGTGCTGCATTTTAGGTTGTTATTACGGTACCGCAAGGTGGTGGCTAGGGGGTCAATAATTGGCTGGTAAGGTTGAGGTTAGTTGCTATGGTGTTGTTTGGTGGTTGTTAGGATATTGCTGGACAGTTATGGTTTTCTGGTTGGTTGTGTTCTGGTTGTCAGGACAGGCAAGTGCTTTTTATGGTGTAGTTGGTGTAACTGGGTGGTTGTTGGGAGGTTTTGTTTGTTAGGGTGTAGCTGGGAGGTTCTGGGTGGTTCTTAGTGTGTTGCTGGGTGGTTGTTACATTGCTATGGTTGCTAAGATGTTCTGAATGATTGTTGAGATGTTATGGATGGTTGCTAAGGTGTTGTAGGTTGATGGGCATTATAGAATGTTGTTATGGAAACAGTTGCTCCGTCTCACCTCGTCATCGTCGCTGTCTGTGGTTCCTGATGTCTCGTCGTCTTCGTCAGAGTCTGAGGAGTCGCTCTTCTCCTCTTCCTCATCTGAGTCAGACATGTCCTGCTGCAGGACACAGAGACACACTGATTTTAACACACACACACACACACACACACACACACACGTGGTGCGTTTATGGAGATCTGATTTGTGTCATTACTTCAGTCTATTGTTGTATTTGTAATAATAATAAACTCTTTTTTAATATCTTCACTAATTATTAAATATCAGCTAAAACTTTAATTTTTAAATTCTTAAAACTGATGTTGGCATCAGAATTCCAGTACAGTAACCCCACCCACAGTAACCCCACCCACAGCAACCCCACCCACAGCAACCCCACCCACAGTAACCCTACCCACAGTAACTCCACCCACAGTAACCCCGCCCATAGTAACCCCACCCACAGTAACTCCACTAATCCTTCCCACTGGACATAATGAAGCTTTTATTCTGAAATACTTTACATCTCCTTCCTGTACTTTGTTTACACACATTTTCTACAGTCTGTGTGTGTGTGTGTGTGTGTGTGTGTATGTGTGTGTGTGTGTGTGTGTGTGTGTGTGTTACCTTGGCTCGGTACGCCATGGCCCTCTTGCCCACGCCGACTCCCGGTGTTATGGCTCTGGAACCGACCGCCTTCCCCTTTGCTGTCATGCGGACTTTAGCTGCTGAGCCGCCGCCCACTTTGGTGGAGCTCCGCCGTTTCTATGGAGACCAACCAATGATTACAACAACCAAACAAGAATAATACAAACATGTTCAGCTGATTCTACTGGTCCTGGACTCAGCCCCGCCCTCATAAAAACACAGCGGCTGTATTGGGTATTCTGAGGGGGTGTGTCCAGGGCGGAGCCTGCAGTGACTCCACCCCCAAATGTGACAAATAAGCCAGACACAATCACATCATGTGTAGTATCCATCAAAAACAATATACACAACACAAATAAAACAACACATACAACACAAACAAACAACAACACAAACAATAACAAAACACAACAAACAACACAAACACAACAACACATACAACATAAACAACACATAAAACACCAACAACACCAATACAAACAACACAAATAACACCACAAATGACACAACACACACAACACAAACAAAACACAACAAACAACACAAACACAACAACACATACAACATAAACAACACATAAAACACAAACAACACCAACACAAACCACACAAATACAACACATACAACACAAACAATAACAAAACACAACAAACAACACAAACACAACAACACATACAACATAAACAACACATAAAACACAAACAACACCAACACAAACAACACAAATAACACCACAAATGACACAACACACACAACACTAACAAAACACAAACCACACAAATACAACAACACATACAACATAAACAACACAGACAACAACACAAACAATGACAAAGCACAAACACCAACACAAACAACACATAAACAACACCACAAATGACACAACAACACACTGTTCTGGCATTCAGGGAACAGCAGGTGTGTGTTCAGGTACAGGTGTGTGTTCAGGCAGGTGTGTGTTCAGGTACAGGTGTGTGTTCAGGCAGGTGTGTGTTCAGGTACAGGTGTGTGTTCAGGTACAGGTGTGCAGGAAGAACAAAGACTCACCGTGGAAGAAAACTCTTTGTAGATCGCCCGATCCTGAGGAGAGAGAGACTGGGGGGGGTAATTTAAAAAATGATAATAACATGTTATTACATGTTATTATCAACACGACATTACAGATGCTGTTTATGTTTTGCTTTGAGGACGGTGGCGGCGCACCTTGACCCAGACGTCCAGCTCCGCCTTGTACTCCTGCTGCTGCTCCTCCACCTGCTTCTTGTACTTGTCCTTCTGCGTCTGGCTCAGCTTGTGCCAGCGCTTCCCGATCTCCACCATCCGCTCCTTCAGGCTGAAGTGGTTCAGCTCCCCATTGGTCAGCAGCTCCTGGGAAAACATCTGGTAGCCGCTCCTATTGGACGCGCACAGAGGTGTGGGAGGGGCTTAGACTGCCTGTTTGAAGGCTTTGATGCTGGAAAACAAAAAGTCTTCCATCCCGCTGCTCGTTCCTACGACGACGCTGAGCTGATACAGGATCGTGTTTGGAGCCAAGCGGCGACGCTCCGATTCTGTTCTGCCACGTCAATCAATCATCAACCAATCAGAGAGCAGCGTCAGCTTCTGCCTGTCTGTCTGTCTGTCAGACAGACAGGCAGGCAGACAGACAGACAGGCAGGCAGACAGAGACAGGCAGACAGACAGAGAGGCAGACAGACAGGCAGACAGACAGAGAGGCAGGCAGGCAGACAGACAGAGAGACAGACAGACAGGCAGGCAGACAGATGAACTGGATTCTGCGTCACACTCACACTGGAGGTTTCTTTGGTTCGCCGTCAAACTTGGGCTTCCTCTGAGCTCCTGCTGCTGCTGGCGGCGTCCTCATCTCCAACAGCTCCCTCTGCAGGACAACAACGCCATTACGTCGTTACGTCATTACAACGCCATTACATCGTTACGTCATTACAATGCCATTACAACGTCGTTACGTCATTACAACGTCGCTACAACATCATTACAACGCCGTTACAATGTCGTTACATCGTTGTTACAACGTCGTTATGTCGTTACAACGCCGTTACAACGCCATTACAACATCGTTACAACGTCGTTACAACGTTGTTACGTCATTACAACGTCGTTACGTCGTTACAACGCCATTACAACGTCATTACAACGTCGTTACAACGTTGTTACATCATTACAACGCCGTTACGTCGTTACAACGCCATTACAACGTCGTTACAACATTGTTACGTCATTACAACGCCGTTATGTCGTTACAACGCCATTACAACATCGTTACGTCATTACAACGTTGTTACGTTGTTACGTCGCCGTTACGTCGTTACGTCATTACAACGTCGTTACAACGTCATTAGTTACATCATTACGCCGTTACGTCGTTACATCGTTACGTCATTACAAGGCCGTTACGTCATTACAACGTCGTTACGTCGTTACGTCATTACAACATCGTTACGTCGTTACAACGTCATTACAATGCCACCACTCTAAATGCTCTCAGCTCAGCACATCATGCATCCAATCAAAGCCAGAGCCGTGTTCACACGAGCTGGAGGAGGAGTTAGGAAGTAATGGGAGGAGTCTATGGGAAAGTGGGAGGAGTCAGTCCACACTTTTTATGCCCATGAACTCTGGATATTTTGAGAGATAACTCCGCCCACCTGCAGTGTATTTAGTGTATTTTAAGGTGTATTTAGTGTATTTTAGCGTGAGGTGTGTGACACTGACGTGTAATATGTTGGTATGTGAACTGCCTCATGTGACTTTGTCTTAGGATGTCATGACAAAAAAAAAAACACGTGTTTTTTTTATGCTGTAAAACAGTTTCCCTGCAGGATAAATAAAGTATCTGCCTCTCTCTAAACATCATATAGGAGAGTCGCTGTTCATCATTTTGGGTACACTGACTCCTCCCACACACACACACTGACTCCTCCCAGATTCACCCAGAATGCATTTCTCTCAGTCCTGATGGCGTTCATCTCCTGCAGCAATGTGAACGAAAGTGTTTCTATTAGCTAAAACGACGATGACTGAACTACAAATGCAAGTGTAAACTCTCTGCCGAAAAAACACGTAACACACAATCAGGTGATCAGGGCCAAGGGGCGGAGCCATTGTGGGGGCGTGGCTCACTGATCACAGGCAGGTACTGAACCTCGTAACGCTTCTGGTCCTCTGCTGCCTTCTTGATCCAGGGAATCTTCTCCTTCTTCTCCATCGACTTCCAGGCTGCTACCATGGCCGCCTGTGCCTTCCGCCGGTCACTCTGACAAACACACAAACAGCGATCTGCGTGTTACCGCCGCTGCACACCATCAAAAAAACACAAAAAGGCTGAAAACTGACAGGTGAGACAAGATATAAAGATACAAGACTACAAAATATGCAATTATAACCAGCCTGGTGCTCAGAACGATGATCGTGTAGCCACTGAGCTAACCGGACACGTCTGTCCTAATATTTACAGTTATAACCTTTGACATCTCCTGATGCGAGAAAATCCAACATTTAATCTCACTTATTTCCTGACATCTAAAATTGTCATGGCAACGTGCTGCAGGTAAAACCTGGTTCTTTACCTGCAGCAGGTAAATGCAGTCTCTCTCTCTCTCTCTCTCTCTCTGCTGCATGTGGTGTTACTGGTCTATCTCAAGCTTTAGAAGGAGCCAGAGGGCTTTTATTTTGAAGGAACTGAAGGACTTTTCCTGAATCAGGATTTAAGGTATAACTTTAAAATGCAAATGTATGTATTTAGATGAAATAAAATGAATCTGACTCTGTATTTAGCCAGGTAGTCCCCGATCACGCTCTGCTGCCACATGTCCTCCGCTGTCTTTGGCGTCTCTGGAAGCTTTGGCGTCTTTTTCCCGTCCCGCCTTTCCTTTGGTGGGCCAGCGGGCGCCCACGCTTCTGGCTCCACCTCCCGACAACGATCCTGAGATGACAGGAAACACATCAGTGCACAGCAGGAAGACTCAATCTGATAAGAAGAAGAAGAAGAAGAAGAAGAAGGTTCAGACCTTGACAGAAGGAGACTTGGCTCCGTGGGGGCTGGAGGCCACACTAACAGCCAGCTTGGCTCCGCCCAGTTTCTCCTCTGTCATGACACGATCTCTTTCTTCCTCTGGCAGACTCTGAAAAAAATAAAAAGAATTTATGACTGACGGCATCAGGAACACGTCATAAAGCATCAGGAACACGTCATAAAGCATCAGGAACACGTCATAAAGCATCAGGAACACGTCATAAAGCATCAGCAACGTGTCATAAAGCATCAGAAACACGTCATAAAGCATCAGGAACACGTCATAAAGCATCAGGAACACGTCATAAAGCATCAGAAACACGTCATAAAGCATCAGCAACGTGTCATAAAGCATCAGAAACACGTCAAAAAACTTTTTTATTTTTCAAACGTGACGGAACTCACCTCCAGAAACCTCTGCAGGTCGACGTCATACTGCTTCTTTTTCTATGAAGTCACACAAACATGGAGTGAGAAGTGCGTGGTTTAGAAAAGAACAGAAAGCGGTGAGGCGTGTTTGAGGCGTGTTTGTTCTGACCTGCTCACAGCGTTTCTGGAACATGTCCTTCTCCTTCTGAGTCATCATCTTCCACTGTTTGCTGCACAGCACCATGCGCTCTGTGCTGGGCACGTCCTTCATGTTCACCATCAGTTCCGCGCAGTACAGCGAGTACCCGTTACTAGCCAAAAACACAAGATGTTAGCCACTTCTGCTAGCCAAAAACACAGGGCCATTAGCCACTTCTGACAGCCAAAAACACAAGCCGTTAGCCACTTCTGCTAGCCAAAAACACAGAGCCGTTAGCCACTTCTGACAGCCAAAAACACAGAGCCGTTAGCCACTTCTGACAGCCAAAAACAAAAGCCATTAGCCACTTCTGACAGTCAAAAACATAAGCCGTTAGCCACTTCTGCTAGCCAAAAGCACAGAGCCATTAGCCACTTCTGCTAGCCAAAAACACAGGGCCATTAGCCACTTCTGCTAGCCAAAAACACAGGGCCATTAGCCACTTCTAACCAAAACCACAAGCCATTAACCACTTCTGCTAGCCAAAAACACAAACTGTTAGCCACTTCTGACAGCCAAAAACACAAGGCCATTAGCCACTTCTGCTAGCCAAAAACACAGGGCCGTTAGCCTCTTCTGACAGCCAAAAACACAAGCTGTTAGCCACTTCTGTTAACCAAAACCACAGGGCCATTAGCCACTTCTGCTAACCAAAACCACAAGCCGTTAACCACTTCTGCTAGCCAAAAACACAAACTGTTAGCCACTTCTGACAGCCAAAAACACAGGGCCATTAGCCACTTCTGCTAGCCAAAAACACAAACTGTTAGCCACTTCTGCGGATCAAAACATAGGGCCGTTAGCCACTTCTGCTAGCCAAAAACACAGTGCTAGTAGCCATTTTATTAGCCAAAAATAACAGGCAGGTAGACTAGCCAAAACACATTGGTATGTTTAACCT
This sequence comes from Lucifuga dentata, assembly GCA_014773175.1. Lineage (NCBI taxonomy): Eukaryota > Metazoa > Chordata > Actinopteri > Ophidiiformes > Bythitidae > Lucifuga > Lucifuga dentata. The sequence goes on from VXCM01003873.1 coordinate 38,575, forward strand.
TTGAACTTAAAGATTTGGTGAGACTGTAGATTGGTTATATCTGGCTCGTTAGTGTCTGCTCGTTAGCTTGGTGTTAATAGAAACTCACGGTGGTGGTTTCGTCGGCCGTCCATCAAACTTGTCCTTCAGTTGTCTCTCGGCCTTGGTGAGGACGGACCGAACATGCTCATCTGAGTTCACGTCAGGATGGGCCTCATGGTAGGCTCTCATGCTACCCTACACACACAAATGCACGCGCACACGCATGCACACAAACACGCACACAGTTTATATTAGCTCAGTGTGGTGTAGTCTAGTCTGGTTTGATCCGGTTTGATCTGATTTGATTGGGTTTTATCTTGTTTGATCAGGTTTGATCCGGTCTGGGCGTACCTCGTACTCTTTCTGGAGTTCCAGAGCCTTGCTGATCCATTTCAGCCGCTTCTTGTCGGACAGCTGAGACCACTGCCTCCTCAGCGCCTCCTTCAGCTCCTTCTGACTCACCTGAACCAAGAAATCAACCATCAGCCAATCAGCAACCACATTCTTCATCCTCCAGTGATGCCCCTACTGCCAGCTCTGTGTGGGTACCTCTGGGTGGAGCTTCAGGTAGGTCTTTTTCTCATGGTTGTACCAGAGCTGTTGAGGAGTTTTCGGTTTCTCTGGCAGGTCGGATTTCTTCTTCTCCTCCATCAGCTCTGGGTGTTCCTCCCTGCATGCACGCACACAGCAGGCTAATGGCTAACAGGCTAATGGCTAGCAGCTAACAACATGAGCTAACAGAGGTCAGAGGTCATGCTACACACAAAAAACACACACACGCACACACCCTCCACATGTTGATGCTCTCTGCACTAGAAGTAAACTGCTGAACTTTGACCTTTTACTCTGTAAATGGTGAAAGAAATGATGCCTTCAATCTCATAAATACTTAGAAACTTTCCCATAAAGTTCATATTTAACAACTTGTTCATAAACTAAAAATTCAAATTGGATTTCTCTGTCAAAACAATATTTTTCTGACAACAACAGAGAATTTTGTCTGATTTATATGATTTATGACCCAGATCTGGTCGTTGTAGTTATTGTGGTCCTTGTAGTTACTGTGGTCCTTGTAGTTACTGTGGTCCTTGTAGTTATTGTGGTCGTTGTAGTTACTGTGGTCGTTGTAGTTACTGTGGTCCTCGTAGTTATTGTGGTCGTTGTAGTTACTGTGGTCGTTGTAGTTATTGTGGTCGTTGTAGTTACTGTGGTCGTTGTAGTTATTGTGGTCCTTGTAGTTACTGTGGTCCTCGTAGTTATTATGGTCCTTGTAGTTATTATGGTCGTAGAACTGTCGCTTGCTGAGAGTTACGTGAGAATGTTGATAAATTCCTGGAGACGTCGGCGTATTTTTAAGTTTGTAAATTCATTTTTAAGCTCTGATCTCACATCACATGTTGAGTTTTCTGGATGCAGAATCCTGTTGTTCACTTTAAAAGCTGTTTGTATGAAATATTACAGCTGCAGCACATTCTGAGGAGTTTAAACTTCATATTATTTTAAACAACATCTGTGATTGTTTTAGTTGTATGTGTGTGTGTGTGTGTGTGTGTAGTTTCTGACTGACTTGTCTTGTGATTTTTTAATTATTCTCAGGATTCTCTTAAAAAAGAGATGATGATCTCAATGAGATTTCCTGATTACATAAGATTGTATTGATTTATCAATCGTTGTATAAATGTTAGTAAACATGTTACGCTAAAACATGAGTTTATGATTTATGATTGTAGTTAAACGTGTTAGACTAACACAAGTGCATGATTTATAATTTTAGTTAACAAATGTTAGTAAACCCGTTACACTAAAACATGAGTGTATGATTTATAACGTTAGTTAAACGTGTTACACTAAAACATAAGTGTATGATTTGTAACGTTAAACGTGTTACACTTAAACATGAGTGTATGATTTGTAACGTTAGTTAAACGTGTTTCACTAAAACATGAGTGTATGATTTGTAACGTTAGTTAAACGTGTTTCACTAAAACATGAGTGTATGATTTATAATTTTAGTTAAGCGTGTTACACTAAAACATGAGTGTATGATTTATAAGTTTAGTTAAACGTGTTACACTAAAACACGAGTGTATGATTTATAATTTTAGTTAAACGTGTTTCACTAAAACACGAGTGTATGATTTATAATTTTAGTTAAACGTGTTTCACTAAAACACGAGTGTATGATTTATAATTTTAGTTAAACGTGTTTCACTAAAACACGAGTGTATGATTTATAATTTTAGTTAAACGTGTTTCACTAAAACACGAGTGTATGATTTATAATTTTAGTTAAACGTGTTTCACTAAAACACGAGTGTATGATTTATAATTTTAGTTAAACGTGTTTCACTAAAACACGAGTGTATGATTTATAATTTTAGTTAAACGTGTTTCACTAAAACACGAGTGTATGATTTATAATTTTAGTTAAACGTGTTTCACTAAAACACGAGTGTATGATTTATAATTTTAGTTAAACGTGTTTCACTAAAACACGAGTGTATGATTTATAATTTTAGTTAAACGTGTTTCACTAAAACACGAGTGTATGATTTATAATTTTAGTTAAACGTGTTTCACTAAAACACGAGTGTATGATTTATAATTTTAGTTAAACGTGTTTCACTAAAACACGAGTGTATGATTTATAATTTTAGTTAAACGTGTTTCACTAAAACACGAGTGTATGATTTATAATTTTAGTTAAACGTGTTTCACTAAAACACGAGTGTATGATTTATAATTTTAGTTAAACGTGTTTCACTAAAACACGAGTGTATGATTTATAATTTTAGTTAAACGTGTTTCACTAAAACACGAGTGTATGATTTATAATTTTAGTTAAACGTGTTTCACTAAAACACGAGTGTATGATTTATAATTTTAGTTAAACGTGTTTCACTAAAACACGAGTGTATGATTTATAATTTTAGTTAAGCGTGTTACACTAAAACATGACTGTATGATTTATAATTTTAGTTAAACGTGTTTCACTAAAACATGAGTATATGATTTATAATTTTAGTTAATAAATGTTAGTAAACGTGTTTCACCTAAACACGAGTGTATGATTTATAATTTTAGTTAAACGTGTTTCACTAAAACACGAGTGTATGATTTATAATTTTAGTTAAGCGTGTTACACTAAAACATGACTGTATGATTTATAATTTTAGTTAAACGTGTTTCACTAAAACATGAGTATATGATTTATAATTTTAGTTAATAAATGTTAGTAAACGTGTTTCACCTAAAACACGAGTGTATGATTTATAATTTTAGTTAAACGTGTTTCACTAAAACATGAGTATATGATTTATAATTTTAGTTAATAAATGTTAGTAAACGTGTTTCACTAAAACACGAGTGTATGATTTATAATTTTAGTTAAGCGTGTTACACTAAAACATGAGTATATGATTTATAATTTTAGTTAAGCGTGTTACACTAAAACATGAGTCTACGATTTATAATTTTAGTTAAACGTGTTACACTAAAACATGAATGTAGGATTTATAATTTTAGTTAAGCGTGTTACACTAAAACATGAGTCTACGATTTATAATTTTAGTTAAGCGTGTTACACTAAAACATGAGTGTACAATTTATAATTTTAGTTAAGCGTGTTACACTAAAACATGAGTATGTGATTTATAATTTTAGTTAATAAAAGCTGTCAGGTGGTTACATACTTGAATCGAGCCATGTTCTTCTCAAACTCTTCTTTCTCCAGCTGAAACTCTGTGATGTATTTTTGCTGAAATCAAACAAACACACATCAATGTTGTTGTTGCTGTTGTTATGGTTGTTGTTGTTTTGCTACTATTTATTACAGCTGCTGCCAAAGTTATGTTTTCATGGTAATTATGATTGTTGTCGTTGTTGTAGTTATATTGTTTTAGTCATGGTAGTCATTTGTGAACATGCTCAGTGATGCTGCGCCGCATTGTGTGATTTGGATAGGTTGTGTGTTGGATGTGTTGGATGTGTTGTGTGTGTTGGATGCATTGGATGTGTTGGATGCGCTGTGTTGGATACATTAGATGTGTTGTATGCGTTGGACGCATTGTGTGCATTGGATGCGTTGGATGTGTTGCGTGTGTTGGATCCGTTGGCTGTGTTGTGTGCGTTGTGTACGTTGGATACGTTGTGTGTGTTGTGTACGTTGGATACGTTGTGTGTGTTGTGTGTGTTGGATGTGTTGGATGTGTTGTGTGCGTTGGATGCGTTGGATGTGTTGTGTGTGTTGGATACGTTGTGTGTGTTGGATGTGTTGGGTGCGTTGTGTGTGTTGGATGTGTTGGGTGCGTTGTGTGCGTTGGATGTGTTGTGCGCGTTGGATGCGTTATGTGTGTTGGATGTGTTGGATGTGTTGTGTGCATTGGATGCGTTGGATGTGTTGTGTGTGTTGTGTATGTTGGATAAGTTGTGTACGTTGGATACATTGTGTGTGTTGTGTGTGTTGGATGCGTTGGAGGTGTTGTGTGCGTTGGATGTGTTGGATGTGTTGTGTGCGTTGGATGCGTTGGATGTGTTGTGTGTGTTGTGTATGTTGGATAAGTTGTGTACGTTGGATACATTGTGTGTGTTGTGTGTGTTGGATGCGTTGGAGGTGTTGTGTGCGTTGGATGTGTTGGATGTGTTGTGTGCGTTGGATGTGTTGTGTGTGTTGTGTGCGTTGGATGTGTTGTGTGTGTTGTGTACGTTGGTTGCGTTATGTGTGTTGTGTGTGTTGTGTGCGTTGGATATGTTGTGTGCGTTGGATGCGTTATGTGTATTGGATGCGTTGGATGCGTTGGATGTGTTGTGTACGTTGGGTGCGTTGTGTGCGTTGGGTGCGTTGTGTGCGTTGGATGTGTTGTGTGCGTTGGATGTGTTGTGTGCATTGGATGTGTTGTGTGCTTTGGATGTGTTGTGTACATTGGGTGCGTTGTGTGTGTTGGATGTGTTGTGTGCGTTGGATGTGTTGTGTGCGTTGGGTGCGTTGTGTGTGTTGGATGTGTTGTGTGTGTTGGATGTGTTGTGTGCGTTGGATGTGTTGTGTGTGTTGGATGCGTTGGGACCTTCTTCTTGTCAGGCAGCTCCTTGTACTTCTTGGACAGGATCTTGGTCAGGTCTAAGTTGCTCATCTCAGGATGGATCTTTGCATATTTGGCTCGTTTCTCCATGAAGAAGCGGAAATACGGAGTCAGCGGCTTCTTGGGAAAATCTGGGTGAGTCTGGAAAACAACAAAAAAAAAACCACAATTAAACACAATGAGAAAAAAAAATTAAACACAATGAGAAAATGAAACGAGAAAAGAAAATGAAACGAGAAAAAAACAATTAAACACAATGAGAAAAAAAGAAACACGAGAAAAACAAAAAATGAAACACGAGAAAAAAATGAAACACAAGGAAAAACAAAAAATGAAACGAGAAAAAAAATGAAACACGAGAAAAAAAGAAACACAAGAAAAACAAAAAATGAAACACAAGAAAAAAATGAAACACGAGAAAAAAAAAGAAACACAACAAGAAAAACAAAAAATGAAACAATGAGAAAAAAAATGAAACACGAGAAAAAATGAAACACGAGAAAAAAAATTAAACACAAGAAAAAAATGAAACACAAGAAAAAAAAAGAAACACAAGAAAAACAAAAAATGAAACAATGAGAAAAAAAATGAAACACGAGAAAAAATGAAACACGAGAAAAAAAATGAAACAACTAGAAAAAAAATGAAACAAGAAAAAAATGAAACACGAGAAAAAAAATGAAACACAACTAGAAAAAAAAATGAAACACAACTAGAAAAAAAATGAAACACGAGAAAAAAAAAGAAACAAGAAAAAAATGAAACGAGAAAAAAAATGAAACACGAGAAAAAAATGAAACATGAGAAAAACAATGAAACACGAGAAAAAAATGAAACAAGAAAAAAAATGAAACAAGAAAAAAATGAAACACGAGAAAAAAATGAAACAAGAAAAAAATGAAACAAGAAAAAAATGAAACACGAGAAAAAAATGAAACAAGAAAAAAATGAAACACGAGAAAAAAATGAAACAAGAAAAAAATGAAACACGAAAAAAATGAAACACGAGAAAAAAAATGAAACAAGAAAAAAATGAAACAAGAAAAAAATGAAACACGAGAAAAACAATGAAACATGAGACAAAAAAAAAAACATGAAACATGAGAAAAACAAAAAAAAATTAAACACGAGAAAAAAATGGAACATGAGAAAAAAACAATTAAACACAACAAGAAAAAAAAAATTAAACACAAAGAGAAAAGAAGAAAATCAGACATAAAAAGATCTGATTTTTAAAGTGTGTTTCTGTCATTAATACACAAATTTTTCTTTTTTTTTTACTTTCATTTCAAACAATCCAAACCTCCCTAAAACATATCTAAATGTTTTTTTCTGTTTGATGCTCAGATCAGAATTTTGGACTAAAAGCTGATTACAGATCCCAGTCTGAGTCTGTTTCCACACGTTACGACACCTTACAACACGTTACGACATGTTACGACACGCTCTTCCTGTCCTGACCTTCAGCTTCTTTCCTTTGTATGGGTTCTTCACAAACTCGATGGCGTCCACGATCAGCTCCGTCATCGTTCTGTACTTCCGAACCTGAACACAAAAACACAACAATCATTATCAACCAATAACATTCACTCATTAAAGCCCCACCCACCACCAACCAATCCATCCATCTTCAGATTATGATGTGACATCAGTGATATTTCTCAATAATCTGTCATCTGTAACTCTTAAAATTACAAATGAAAACTTTAAATAAAGTCAAAGGATTAAAAATTAGGTTAAATAAAGGAAGTAAAAGTCTGAGTAAGAAGCTAACTCAGTAGTGAAATGTTCAATTTAAAGCTAAAAGGTGAGAGACTGCTGACGTTTATCGTACCTCAGAGGAAACTTTCTGCCACTTCTGGCGGCACATGTCGGCCGTGAAGCTTCCGAAGCCGACCTTCTCCCAGTCAAAGTGCGACTCTGTGGTTTTATATTTCATCATGTCTCCATCAGGAAGCAGAGTACGGATCCTCTCCAACAGAGTCAGACAGTCCTCCTTACTCCACGCATCTACACACACACACACACACACACACACACACACACACACAGAATGTTTCCATGGCAACACATTCAGGCTGTTTATTACATCAAGACTGTACAGTTCGTCTGTTTCCTCTCAGCCTGTAGAAACTCTTTAATGTGACGTGATTGTTTCATTTTCACGTCTTTGTGATGCTTTGAAGGAGGAAGAGACGCAGGTCATACTGACAAACATGTAAAACCACTGGGTATGGCTCTTTAACGTCACAGATATGATACACGTCTGATTTATTACCAAGTATGCATGCGGCTCAAAACCATCTGAGGATATCTGATTCTATTTTCAAACACATCTGACATGTCACGTGACCATAAAAAACATCCAGTCAGATTGCTTGCATGTGGAGTGTAAATGTAGACTTAATCCTGCCCAAGTCACCAGCTGTGTTCTGATTGGCCAGCTGTGACATTTAAAACTGAAAAGTAAAATTCACAACTATCACAAAAACATTCCATGAGCTTCTGGATCCGTGTATTTTCTGTTTCATGAAACTAACTTCCTGTCATATTCATGAATGTTTGGCTCAAATCTAAAACATAAAATCAGACTGACTTCATTATGAAAATATAATCTGACAAACGGTCGGTCTGCAGAAAACATTTAACATTTAAAACAGCATTAAAACATTTTCAGCATTTAACTGGATGCAGCACGAGATGATTTTTATACCAAGGAGGTCATGTGACCAACGTTTGTTTGTTTGCAGGAAAAGTTCCGTCAAATCTAGATGAAGTTTGGGAACAGACGGATGGAGGACAGGAAGTGATGCGGCTCAGGTGTTTGCTGGTTTCCTGTCATTCTTACCTGGCTCAGGTTTGATCCTGGCTGTCTGAGTTGAGCTGGAGATGTTGCTGCTGCCATTCATGATGCAGCGACTGATGGAGCAGTACCTCCACCTCCACCCTCTGTGCACACACACACACACACACACACACACACACACCAGACATGACGTTGCAGACGTTACATTATTGACAACTATTTTCCAAAACCTGAAACTGTATTTCAGTTTTTATGTTATTTTATCAAACTGTCTAACTTTTCTAAATCGTTCAGGTGATCCCCACACCTTAAAATGTAATGTTTACCTGGTAACATGTATGATGATGGCAGAAGTCACGGTTGTTTTCTCTGTAAAAACAGTTTTGTCCTGGACTGCGTTTCCTGGCAGAGACACATTTTTTTCTGTGTCTCCATGTTGGATCAGTTAAATAAAATAACTTCAACAAAGAAATGTAAAGATGTTTGGTTCTCTGCTTATTTATCTCAGCCCATTTCACATTTCTACTAGTTGATTTTATATCGTCCTGGAATGAAATGAAACTATTGACAGCTAGGAAGGTAGGAAAAACAATTCTAACACTTCAGTAGCATGTTTTGGAAAATGGTTGTCAGTAATAAAACATGAATGCTTTGTATTCGTCTAGTCAAACATACAAAATCACCGGAATATTCCTTTGGGTCTTCAGCGTTTTCTGACAAACTTCACCATACTGTGTCAAACAGACGTGACTTTTTCTGTTACTGTAGAAGATTTAAAACATAATTCTGTTGTCTAGTTTAATGTTTATTTTTGGCTGATTTAAGATCAGATTTGATGAGAATCCAAAGACTGAGTTATTCTGCATTCAGACTTTTATTCTCTGCAGCCTTAAAAAATAAAAAAAAATAAAAACTCTGCAGAGTTTGATGCCTAACACTTAATCATTGTTATCATATTGCAGGATTTGGATGACAGATTATATATTTTCCATAGATTTAATGGTGATTGTAACGACATTCCTGAGCGGCCAACTTTCCAGGTCCTGCCCGCCCACAGAGCTCTGATCCCCGCCTGTCCTGACGCAGGCCGCCCGGTGCTCCGTCACCGCGGCCCGCTGACAAGGTCAAACTCCGCGCCGGAGAAGGCGGGTTTGTACGTTTAGAGGGTTTTCCACGCGGGACGTGGAAAACGTTTGGACTTCATATAGATTCCTGAGGTTCAGTGACTTTAACAGGAATAATTCAGTAAAATTTACAGGACAGGCCAGCCTGGAGCCTCAGACTTCCCAGACTCCATTCAAAAATTCAGTTTGAGGAATAATATTCGTCTGAACAACGCAAATTAAAATAAAACCCTAATATTTAACTTTTCAATGCAGCTCCACACACTACGGCACTTATTTTAATATAAAAGAATAAAGTTATCAGACCGTCTCAGCTGGAATTCTCAGTTTGTTTTAACTAAAATAATCGGAGAAATGCAACAGAGAAATAATTCTGAAAAATGTGATTTTATTGAAATAAAGTACTGTTCTGATTGATTACATATGCCGAAATCACGGGAATCTCTAAAGGATTCATAAAGTGTAAAGCTGCTTTGTAAATATTGTGTTTTAACCACGAACACACGCGAACCTTAAACTGGCTGTTTTCTGAATGGACCCTGGTGATCCACGCAGCCGAACAGAACAGCGGGCTGTCAGCGTCTTCACGCCGAGCAATGGCGCCTGTCCTCCGGCAGGAGTCACCACGTAGCTTCCGCTGGCATGAAAAGAGCAGCTGGAAACAAGCTAGCGTTTACTATTTTGCGCTAAATGTGTAAACTCTAAAATAAACTTAACTACACGTAAGTCAGAAATATAGATAAGGAATTACTAAACAGCCAAAATGCTGAATTTGACACGTCTTAATAATTGCATTATTTAGCAAAACTGCTTTAATGTTAAAAATCCGTCGACGTCGGTGTATTGGTTGTAAAATATAACATTATCATTAAAAAACGGGGGTCAGATGCAAATAATAAAATGCTTAAAGTAGTGAATCTGATTATTAGCGGCTGAACGGGCGGGCTGGCTCGCTGCTGCCCCAGAAGCCTTCACTGCGAAGCCGCCATGAATGTTCTGGAGACTCGGGGACAAGCGACCAGAAAACCCCAGAAATCTGTGTAAAATCACAGGTAAATACTCACCTGTAGAGTCAGACAGCACCCCGTCTTATTCCTGCACACAAATGTGTTTGTTTGGATTATTTTACGGCTTTCAAAGTGTGTTTTTTTCCGCCGTAAACCCCGGGGAGTCAGGTCGAAACGGATCCCACTAAAGGAGCGTCTCGTTCGGTATGAAACTCCGCCCAGCGCCGCAGGGGGAGGAACTCCGGGGGAAAACATGAGGACAAAGGCGGAGGATGAAACCAGAGACAGCGGCTAAAACAGCAGGCAGACCCGCTGAAACACCTTTAAAATCACACTTTAATGCCGCACTTTGAACAGATTTTCAGAAGCTGTATTTAAAAAAAAAACACGGAGATAACGCTGTTTCCTGTAAATCCGCCTCTATGATCTAACCCAGTCCAGGTCCAGATGCTGAACCGACGCGGAGACAGCTAGGACCGGGGCCCGGGAACCCGGCGGCCGGCCATCACCAGGAAAGAGGAGAGATGCGACCGGGAGCCGCGGCGGGGACGCGGCGGGCGGCTCCTCTCCGTCGCTGCGGAGGTGAAGGTGTCTGGAAGTCATCGGTCACCGGTCTTCTGGTCCCTCATCCCGGCCTGTTCTGCTGCTGATCCCCGCCTCAGACAGGAACCTGCAGCCTGCAGGACACCAGCCCGCATCCGCATGGTATCCGGGCCGCTGCCAGCGCACTGTCTGCGTGTACGGTTCCCACAATTTACCGGCCCTCTCGTTCCCCTCCACAGACACGGTACTCATAAAAACCGGAGAAACAGAAGCTCAAACTGAGCAATTCATCAGTTTTCTGCGGAAAGCGGCCACAGGTGTGTGTGTGTGTGTGTGTNGTGTGTGTGTGTGTGTGTGTGTGTGTGTGTGTGTGTGTGTGTGTGTGTGTGTGTGGCGGGGCGGGTCCAGCTGATTCACCTCCTTCACTGCTGATGAAGTAGTTTAGAGAATAAAAATTCTTTTTGCTGTTTTGGTTTTTGTGCTTTAGATGAACTTTGTCTCAACCTAAATCTTTTAACACCACCCCCCCCCCAANCCCCCCCCCCAACACACGCACACGCGTTTGGATCACAGTGTCAGGTTTTGCCCTCTGACTCACTGCTGCCACCTGCTGCTGTGGAGGTTCAGCACACTGCACATTAAAGGGTTAGTCCGGTATTTTTTTCCCCCAGAAAATTGGCGATCATTAGGCTCGTTTGAGATGAACTGCGCCTCTCCTGGAAAACAGACGAGAGCAGGCGGCAGCAGCAGGGGGAGGAGCTAAAAGCANACTGCGCCTCTCCTGGAAAACAGACGAGAGCAGGCGGCAGCAGCAGGGGGAGGAGCTAAAAGCAGGCGGCAACAGCAGGGGGAGGAGCTAAAAGCAGGCGGCAGCAGCAGGGGGAGGAGCTAAAAGTCAGCTGTGAGGTCGGACACTATCCATTGTTTACGGATCACGTGCGGACGGTGGCTGAAGATATCGCGTATGAGGAGGGATAGCTCTGGGATTCATGA
>VXCM01003874.1:0-49326 GCA_014773175.1 Lucifuga dentata
GGTTAGATGGAGGCAGATGATTCGCTGTGGTGACCCCTGAAGGGAAAGCCGAAAGGAAAAGAAAAAGAAGATATATATTCTAGTAGATTAAATTCTGAACAACATGAACCCTCATGGTGATTTACTTCTCACCAACACCCTTCACTTTACAGTTACGCCGGTGACGTGGACATAGACACCGAGGTGAAGCCGCCAATCACAGCTGGTGTCAAAGGACTTCAAGTGGGCGTCTCATTTTTCTGTGTTCTCCGCATCGCACCTGATAACATTTGTTTCACTTCTCACTAATAACTTGTTTTAAGTTATTTAACTGTCAGCAGATTAAAGGACATGTGTGCACTTTAAGTCTAACAGCCCTGAATAATTCCAGCTCCAAGGGATGTTGAGGGTCATTCTGGAGCCTCTCATTGGTGAAGCCCCATTGGTGGGAGGAGTCACCTTCTTTTTCATCCGCCGCCCTGTGAGTGCCTTTGGACATTTTAACAACCCCACTGTGATTGGTTAATCTGTGCATTTTGCCAAGTTTGGAACTCTTAATGTTTTTTCAGACATTGCAAATCAACTGGACTGGCATGATTAACCTCTTAGACACTCCTGCTTTCAGGTTAGTGTCCACAGAAAACCTTTGGTTGTCAAAATGTGTTAATTTCTATGGAAGTGATACCGGATGTGACCAAAAATGAGCACATTTAGTCACTAAACTACTCTTACCTCTTCTGTTCTCTGCCAGTCAGCTGTCTGAGGACACCATTATGGACATCATTTCTTCGCTCATGGTGTTGCCCAACCGCATGTGTATTCCCCTCATAGACCAGGTCAAAGTGGACCAGATGAGGTTCCCACTGCCACGTGTATGTAACACACCCATAACATTTACATTCTAAGCATTTATCTGTTGTTAATTTGAAACTGTATGCTGCCCCTTTGCTCCTCAGGGGGTGGTGAGGGTCCACTTGGTGGAGGCCAGAGACCTGGTGGCAAAGGACACATACATGATGGGCATGGTAAAGGGCAAGTCAGACCCTTACGCCATGCTCAGAGTTGGCAACCGACAATTCAAAAGCAAGACTGTCAAAGAGAATCTGCACCCGCGATGGAATGAAGTGTATGAGGTAGAATAACAGTGACATATTGCTGTTGTTATTTGAAAATATCAGTCATTTTTTTTGATATATTGATGTTCTCATGATAGCGGTGCTATAGCAACAATCACTGGAATTAGCTGTAAGTGCTTCAGCTTTGAAATTTTCACCAAAATGTTGGAACAACAGGATGGTTTTTCATATGTTGCAGCCTGATGGTAAATTATATGGTACATGACAAAAGTTGTAGAACCAAGGTAAACTGTTACCTCCTCTTTAAGTGGTTTAAATTTCACCAAAATGATTATTATTCATCTGTGTGACTTATTTGTAGATGTGGATTTTCTGTAATGGAAACTTTCTTTATGTCTAACCTGATGTTTACATAATCTATGTGAAATTAATTTGAATGTTAGAGTTTTCCTGCTAGAGACAAATTTTTCATACATACATGTAAAGTTTAACATATAATTTAATTTTTTCTGTATTTAATCTGCCCCCCCCTNCCCCCCCCAAATATTGCCGCTTTTTCTAAATATAAATATCCAATGCTGACCTGGGGCATGGATTTTTACATCAACTGTTCCATCTTAAAAACATTTTATATCTGTCCATCATTCTTTGTGTGTAGTTTGTGGTCCATGAGGCCCCAGGACAAGAGCTGGAGATGGAGCTGTTTGATGAAGACGCAGACAAAGACGACTTCCTTGGAAGGTAAGAAGACAAACAGCATAAAAAAGAAAGCTTAATGCTGCTTCGGTTAAAGTTGAATCTATTATATTTGCTATATCATACTGCCAGCTTACCCATCAGTCGGCATATACCCTAATAACCATAGATACCACACCATGAAACTGCACAGCCAAAAACAAGGAGGACAAAAAGAAGATGCAGTTTTAATGCCAACTATTTAGTACTGCTATTGGCCTATTGATTACTATGTAATGATTAGCTACTGCAAGAAGACTTTGCATGCAGGTTGACCAACATTTCCACTTTTGACAATAACCTGCAGTTCAAAAGGCATTAGTTTTTATCAATATAACTAGATGACCAATGGAAAGTTAGATACAATAGAATTTCATTTTCTCTTATCAAGAACACGACAGCAAACATGATCACTGACAGGAACTTGTGATTTTCTTGAAATACGTACCTTTTTGTGCTGCTAGAGTTGCTATTTTTAATATGACATTCTGTGACCTTTAAATACAGTAGAAACACAGGTAAAACAGTATTCCGTTCTCCAGAGATATTGTATACTTGTGTGTGTTATTGTGATGAGTTTTCATTATTATACGCCGCCTTTCTCCATCAGTTATAATCTTGACTTTGGAGAGGTGAAGAGGGAGAAAGAAATGGATGAGGTGAGATTTTATTTAATGCTACAGCTATATAAAAGGTTTTTTTACCTAAATTGCACTGTAGTATTTCTCTGGCATTGAGCACAATTACATTATTTTCCGTGCTTAAAAAAGTATCTTGAAACTTTGCTCTTGTTCATGTTAATTGAACTTTCTGCGTTGTTGTAGTGGTTTGCTCTTGAAGGAGTCCAGAATGGAGAGGTTCACCTGAAACTTCAGTGGCTTTCCCTACAGACTGACCCAACCTTGTTGAACAAGGTAGCCTCACAGTTATTTTCAACCAAATCTTAAAGGACTATACCACTCATTTTGCATGTTTGAGGCTAATATATTCAATTTTCATACATGTTACGTTACTGACAACCATTTCCCAAAGGATAAAACCTAATTTTAGTTTTCCTGATATTTTGCAAAATCTCTTAATCTTTCAAAATCAAATATTCAAGCAATACACCCACTTTAAAAATCGATGTTTTACCTGCTAATAGTTACGCAGCCTTATGAAGTCACGGTCATTTAAATTTTTCGATAAACACAGGTCTTCTTTTGGGACTATATTCCCCGGTGGAGACATACATTCACTCCACGCTTTTTTATTGTGCTTAAATGGTAAAATTACAAAACTTTGAAGAAAACACCTGAATACACGTGTTGTTCATGATAATGGATTACCTATCCCAAGAACGTTTCAGGTATCAATAAGTTGATTTTAATAGCATACCAGAATGAACTGAAACCAGTGGCGTTCTAGAAGGTAGGAAATTTTTTTTTAACTCACTGTTCCAGTAGTATGATTTCAGAAATGACTGTCAGTAGCCTTACTTGCATGAAAATTAAATATATTAGGCTCAAACATGCAAAATGGATGGTATGGTTCTTTAAACCTCGATATGTTTCATACACTGTCATCAACGTTCTGATCATGGGGTCACCTTTCTAACCTGTGTGGGACAGCAGCTCATCTAGTCTAGCACAACTGGTTCAGTGTGTAAATAACATGTCGCTGTCTCTTCCAGTCTACTGATGGCTTAGCTTGCGCTATGCTCAACGTGTATCTGGACAACGCCTCAAATCTGCCGGTAAGTGGAATAATTACGACTGTTGTTGTTAGGAGCAGAAGATCCAACATGGGTTGACCAATGTGCTGAAAGTGCTCTTGTCTTTGTCTCCAGAAAGACCACAGTGAGCTCACCCACCATCAGAAACACGGGAAACACTCCAAAGAAGCAAGGGTAAGTTTTTTAACCCTTCATTAATCAGGACAAACATCCTCTTATTTCCACACCAGCAGCTCTGTCCCTTGCAGCTGTTAAGAGAGAGGGGTCAATTTATTTATTGCTGAATGCTTTACCAAAGAAAAACATATCATATGTACAAATTAACACAGTCATCACACATAAATTAAAGAGATCATATTATGCTTTTTGTTAATTGCTCTCACTTTTGTAGTGTATCATAGTTGGGAATTTGTGTTGATCATTGTCAAAGTGTCAAAACTTGAGGTTCATGCATATAGAAATTTATCCATTAAGACAAATCCATAGGTCCTGCACTGCCCTGAAAGTTTTATTTTTGATATACATGTTTGCGTCAACATGTAAGATTTGAATTTACCTGCATACACACCTGGTTACGAGGCTAGTGAACAAGTGTTTGGCTGGTGTTCATGTTTCACGGTCCATGGGTATTCCTACTCAGGTAGCTAAAGCGTAAAGCAGGTTGTTTGGGGGGGGGGGNGGGGGCTTAAAGAGACAGTGCCTAAAATGGCATGTTTTTACTCAGTGTGTACAGTGATGCTGCAACAAGGAAGAGTAGAAATGGATCAAAGTGTTTTTGCACATTAAACCAAGAACATGGAAATATGTTCTCTTTAAAAACAAGTCCCTCCAAAAATGGGAGAATAAGCCAATAAAGGGTTTTGTGTGGTATATGTAGTACATTTATAGTATTGTTTTTTTTTCCACAGAAAGCACATATAAAGTTCTAAATCAGGCTACCTCATGGCTTAACATAGTCCATCCTAATCAACTGCTGCCCTGCTTGTTATGTTTAAATAACTACAGTATGTGATTTTTTTAAAGGTCATCTTATAAATCTATATGAACATGATATTCAATTCCTCCTTTTTCTATAGCACAAGTTTTTTTTTTTTTTTTAATATTAACCTTGTTACTGTCATTGCCCAAGGTCTGCTTTTCTGATTGAATCCTCCATCATAACTGTTTTAGCTGACTGACAGTGCAAACATTACTAAACTTTCAAAGTGAAAGCTAAAGAAGTCTGAGACTAACACTCTGCATTTAGCTTTCAGTGTTACATGTAAAATAAATATTATTTTTCATATGCTGCATGCTTTGGTAGTCCGTCCTTGTGAAGGGATGAAGGGATTTTCTACAAACCATTTTGGACAAAAATGTAGCCTGAGTCAGATTGTTTTCTGAGCTACAGGTTTTACTGTCCTGTTGCATAGCTGGTATTTCCTGTTTGCTGAATGCTTGTCATTTTATGTGGGTGTGCATGTTACCAGGCTCGTGTTCATAATATTGTTAGATTTCTTCCTGCACCTGAGGCTTAGGCAGGATGAGTTTCCCAGCAAAAATTTACTTTTTACTACATTATTTATTACATTTATTACTGACATTATGTTGTATTAACTAAATCTATACTCATTTGTCCTCTTGGAAACAAAGTGTTGGCTGACAACTCTTTCCATTTTAAGTGTGTGAACATTGGCCAAAACAATAAATGGCACTAAGTTCAAATGAGCACAGATAAAGAGACACTTTAAAATATCTGACACCTTTACCCACTAGACTGACTTATGAAATGCTCGTGTTGTAAATTTAATGTGATGGAAATTCTTTAAAAACACTATTGAGAAAACTTCAGTCCACAGAATGCCCCAGCAACAATTCCCTGTGAGTGCCCTCTGCTGGTCACTTTGTGCAAATACAGTCACAGAGAGAAACCTGTGAGACAACACAGGATTATTTGAGTCCATCTTCTGCTATCCTGACTTCCTCATCATGTGTTGGAAAACAAAATTTAGTTTAGAGTAGCAACAGGAGGAAGCTAGTATGAAGTAAGAATCGATCTATTTGAAAACAGTAACAGTCAAACTGTATTTTTAGGGCCAATATAATGGAAAGTCTCACCCAAGCATATCTATAGTTGTTTTTCTTCATACATGTTCAAAGATTATTGAAAATTATTGTTATAACATAGATCCTTCTTTGCATTATTCTATCACATTTAAATGTGGTTAAACAGATGGTCACTCATGAACTGGAGGAAATTACAGGGAAGAAAAACTAAAATCAGTAGCATTCATCTCCTTTTCTTGTGATAGAAGGGTGTAAACATCTGCTTGCATGTAACAGCTGGTTGTGCAGTGTGTTAGGAAAGGCAGAATCTATCCACACTAGAAAGCAACAGGCTGCCAACGGACGAATTCTCTACGCTGCTGTGTCGGTTGTTGACTTTCCCATGAGCACAAACCAGTCAAGCAGCATTTCAATGGCTGATGCTCATTTGTCTGATGGGTGATGATCACTTACATCCTAGTGGCTGTAGTTGAGATATCATGTTTAAGTACTTGTAGTAGGTTGGCTAATAGTTGTTATGACTTCTAAGGTTGTTACATTTCTTCCCTGTAATTCCCTCCAGTTCACAGGCAGAGTCCTCATAGCCATATTTATGTTCGTATTAATTCGCTTCCCAGCTTGTAATAAGTGAATAAAATATTTGAATACCAGTCATTCCATTTCATTCCAAAATAATCAATACACATTTTCTGAAAAATGTCTTCATTTTTCATAAACAAATGCCAGAGACTGAAAATTAGAACCAACCTAAAATTCGGTCAGTCTGACACATGTTGCTTAATTTTCTTGGCTTTGAATGGATATCAAAATTAAATACCCTTTATTTACAGTAAATATTAGCATCTCAAAACAATATTTGCCAGTATGGTAAATGACTATTTATGATTTATCCCCAGACATATTTAATCACAATTTAACTTACCCATTGATGTTAGCTGGACTTCTGCATCCCATATAAGAAAGCTTTCTGCATAGATAATTATGGAATATATTGTAAACATTTGTGTTCCCTTTTTACTTAGAATTTACTTTACTTTGTTGTTCAAGCTTTGACATATTTTTCTGTCTCATGAACTGTAAGCTAAAGGAGACCAGGCCTTAAACTCAGCACCATTTTTATTAATACTGACACTGACATAAAACAGAAACACATGGTAGAATAACATCACACTTATAACTCAAAATACTCACACAGCTTTATTTATTTGCTTTGATTTCAGCTCACAAGAAGAACTGCCAATCCGAACACATTTGTGGAATTGTCTGTTGATCAAGATGTTCAGAAAAGCAAGGTACCACACTGAGTTTATTACATTTGTACACAGTTTTCTTTCACACAATAAAAAATCACTGTCCACATCATTGTTGAATTTTGTAGGCTATCTGTCAGATTAACCTATGATGTCAACGGTGTGAAAAATGTTATTGCCACAAACCTCATTACTGAAATTACTAAGGGGTGTTTTTTAATTCATTTATTTAAAATTATGCAAGCTTTTTTTTAAACAATTAATTATGAAGCAACAATCTTTTGTCCAAAATTATTAGCTAATGGCTTTGTGAAATTACACCCTTCAGGGTTTAGTTATTAATGTCAGCATTTTCTCTTTCCACAGGTTGTGTATGCATCTAAGGACCCCGTGTGGGAGGAAGGCTTCACTTTTTTTGTGCATGATGTCAAAAACCAGCAGCTCAGCGTTCAGGTTGAGCATTTAATGTTGTTCTCAAAACATTTTTTATCATAGAAACATTATACTAGTTTGATGGTGGCAAGCGGGCAAACTGCTGAGATTGTTGCAGCAGTGTTTGTTCTGTGGTGTTATCATACACGGTTTCTTGTATGTTTGTTTGCTTGTATATTATATATATTTTATTCTCTTATACTTGATTTTTGTATCGCTTGTTTTATTATATTTTACTACTTGCATACTGACTGAGCCAGATGAATGCTATTTCGTTCTGCTGTGCATTATGTGTCTGTGAATGACAATAAAAGTTAACTAACTAACCAACTAACTAATCATATTAATGTCTGGAATTCATAGGTTGGGGGTTATTATAGTGCTTGTGGAGTTCATGGTCGGTATCTGCATAGACAACACTCAGAACGCAAAGCAGTGTAATTTTTGATCATGGGGACTTACACAGATAGCATTATGCTTACATAAGTGTTAATGAAAACCACAATAATTACAGATCATCCAATTTTTAGGATTCATCCATGTGAACTTGTGACTATAAATTTGTTTTTTACCAAGTAATTTAGTTTTGGTCTTTCCATATAAGGCATTCCCAAGCCACACAAAGTCCTGGTACTGTATGCTTTGT
Source organism: Lucifuga dentata (assembly GCA_014773175.1). Lineage (NCBI taxonomy): Eukaryota > Metazoa > Chordata > Actinopteri > Ophidiiformes > Bythitidae > Lucifuga > Lucifuga dentata. Next base: position 7,879 of record VXCM01003874.1, read on the forward strand.
TTTTAGAGCTCAGATACCCTGAGTTTATGTATCCAATATTTACATTTGAATATTTTAAATTTGTGTTCTCATGGCGTAGATCAAAGAGCATGAGAAGAAGACCCTGCTTGGTGTTTTTAGCTTACCCCTGAGTCGCCTCCTCAACATCTCCAACATGACTCTAGACCAACGCTTCCTGCTGGAGCGCTCTGGAGCCAACAGCCAGCTTAAGATGAAGGCCACTCTCAGGGTGGGAACACACATCCAAGCATATACACATTCAAGTAGATATTCACTCTGTTAAACATGCACAGATTAAATATAAACGACTACGCAGCATAAACAGTGACTGCTGACCCAAGAACGTCATCCAAGGAAAAGCGGCAATGTGTAGAGCCAAAAATAAAGCATCATAAAGTATCTGCCCTTTATGGTTGATACAGTATGTTTCCGGTATGTTGGTACATTTACATACACGTTAAAACTTCGGTTCTACTCTGATTAGGTCAATAAATTGACATTACAATAAACACCATTATCCGAGTGAAATAAGCACAAATCCACATTGGTTACAAGTAACAGACCTAGATTATGCGATTATGAAAAGAAAGAAAGCATATACATGATTTGTTGTCTTATAATCTCAGCATGCATTTCCTCAGCTGGCATACTTTGCCTCATATGCCATTTAAGCAATGAGTCTTACTCTGCATTTTTACCTTAATCTTACTACAAAAAAAAAAAAGAGGGTATAGTGTTCATGTAAATACACTGACTGTCATGTTAGATTGATATTTTTTTGCTCTGTAGAGGTTCAGTTTTGTCTTTGGCACTCACGTCTCCTTCTTGATCCCATTACAGATTCTTACTCTGGAAAAGCTGCCACCCAAACTGATCCTCAGCCCTCCTCCAAAGCCCAAACAACAAACACTACAAAACAATCAAGGAGATAACGCCTCCTCATCCACTCCCTCCCTCGCTACACCGTCCTCTCCATCTCCTTCCTCCAACTCCATACCTGCTGCACAAACCTTATCTCCGGTTCAGGCACTCAATGGCTCTTATGAAGACCATCCCAATGTTGGGCATCCAGCCCAACGCAGCGGCTCCTCTTTAGCTGTTGAAGGCTCACGGACACCTGCTTCCAGAGCAAAAATGCGACGGTTTGACTCACACAGCCTTCTGTCAGAGAACTCCATCGCCTCATCGCGTTTCGAGCTTTCAGAAGGAGCCCCTTATCCAGAGTGAGTCTGTGGTTTTGTTTCTGTGAGTTACCCTACAAGGTCTTACCTAAAAAAGCAGAAAGGTAGTTTTGTTACTTTTGACTGTCAAGGGTAAGAAAGTTCTAGCAGGAACTCAGGCTGACAAGCAGGGATGTGCAGTGTTTTTCATCAATTCTACATACCATTAAAAGCATTTTAGTGTTAAATTCATTTTAGCATTCTGTGCAGATATGTTCTCACAGTTTTGATAGTGAAACTAAAACATACACATGTCCACATTACTTCTTACGCTGGATGTGCAGAGTTCTAACCTTTCTGCAGATACAGTATACACTATGTGTTTTGGCAACTGTACAGTAATTAAAGTTAAACTAAAAATCAATTCTTTTCTCATCACAGGGCCGTCATGAACCATCAGGGCTCATTTGGAGAGATCCAGCTGACTGTGCGCTATGCCACCCTGAGGAACAAACTCATAGTCCTGGTTAACTCGTGCAGGTACATCAAGTTTCTACTGTCTCCCACTGGTGTCTTTACCAATCAAGAGTTTACTCAGCTCAGATCTGAATTTATTCACCATTAAAATAAACATTAACAGGTACTTTGTTGAAATACACATTAGTTGCTCTTGTATATCTGTGGTATTATAAAGTGAAGAACCAAAATCGATGTTACACGAGTGACTGTACTATGACTGTTATTTGCAGTTTTGAGTAAATTAGATCTTAATAGTGGGGATTTACTCAGTTTGAGGCTGTGACTGAATTCATTGGATTTCAAACTCATGGATTCTGCACACCATTGAAAATACACACACTGAATACACTTTGAACCATACACCATTTACACAACATAAAACGTCAGAAATTACTGTAATTAAAATTACAAACTAATTTATTTAGGTCATTTGCAGCAGTTTTTTGCAGGGACACTAAACCATAGCATAGTCTCCCTGCTTGTATTGTAATGTTTTATATTGCCTAATGATTGGGAGTTTGCCCAAAATTCAATGTAAACCCAGATAATGTATTGGTACGGTCTTCTTTGCATTTGCAAAAAGATTGCCTGATTATACTGCATAGCTGAGTTGTTCAAAATTAAGAGGTGCATAATGCATAAATACAGGATTTAAGTCATCATATCACCTCGTTCCCCACAGGAACTTATTCCCCTGCAGTGAGAATGGCACCGACTCTTATGTCCGCCTCTATTTGCTTCCTGATCAATCCTGGAGACACCGCAAGAGGACACCTGTCAAGAAGAGGTCTCTCAGTCCTGTCTTCAATGAAAAGTACGCTCACTGGATTTATTCTACACCATACAGTTTTATTTGGGAAAAATAACTTTTCACATTTTAATCTCTTGATTTTTTTTATTACTAGCATGACGTTCATAGTTACTGCAAACTTAAGGCTCCCGTGTTTCTGCCAACTCTCGTCCATCCCAGGTTTGAGTTTGATGTGTCGCTTGCAGAGGCACAAGCCAGGAAGTTGGATGTGGCGGTGAAAAACTCCCGGATGTTCCTCACACGGGAGAGGAAAGACATTGGCATGGTAGACAATCTGCTTTTGACAGGCTTCTATAGATTTCTGATTCTGTTACACCATGTAGACTTTTGTAAAACATTTCACTTAAGTCCCTGAATCTTCACACTTGGTCATGGGGCCATGGGTTGTTGTTTGTTTTTAATTTCATACATATGTTGCAAAATCCTTTGGATATAGCAATGTTGACCTTTGAATTTAAGCTTTATCCTATGTTTTTCAGTTTCAGCCACTATGATAACTGTCTAAAATGCTTATTATAAATGTAATGCATATGGTATTTATTCTTGAAAGCATTGGTTGTCTACTTCACATGTTTTCAAGTTCTGCTTCTACCCCCAGGTCCTCTTAGATCTTTCACAGATGGACCTAGTCAGAGGGATCACAGAATGGTATGAGCTCAAGTCTTCTTTTCCCTAACGTGAACAGGGTAGCATAGGTTCATACCTGTAGTCGTATGAGAACATCTTTGATAGTTTCTTGGTAATTTGTCATAGAATTCAGTTTGCTGAATTGACACTCTCACTCAGTACATTGTTTTAATGTCGCTGATAGAAACTACCTACAACTGACCCAGTTTAACTCATAGAGTATAGATCACAGTTGATGGGAGGAAAACTTCTTTTGTTGAAGTGTGAATATTTCACATCTCTTCCCTTAGGTATGAGCTCACACTACCTGACCTGAAGAAATCCAACTAAAAGGCGGAGCCATAAAAGGTTTTGCAGCATGTAGAGCCACTGCATGTCCAAATGCAGGCCTAATAAGTGTTCAGAGAGATGGATATTCATTTGTCTTCCTTATCGCCACGGAGCAGGTCTGGATTTACAAAAGCAGCCTCATGCTGTATCCAGTGGACTCACCAGGTGACAAATGAAAGACTGTGGTAACTTTGCTTTTGTTAAAAATCAGCTGGGATGCCTGACAATGTTTTATGTTGTGGTAAGTGTGGTGTTCAGTAATAGCCCCACCTGTCATGCTACTACCAGCAAACTGTTATATGCACATTTTATGTTCTACTTATGAATATCCCAAGTGTGCTCTATTGAACCAAATATTCTAAACATACTGTGCTAAAAACGTGCCTGCGCAGAGCAGACCAACAAAATAGGACATTCAGATACTCTTTCATATCCTTGACAATGTTAATGAACTTATGATTGAAAGGTTTGGACATTATTTGGGTTCTCAAGCAGAGACTGAGGTATTGTGAAAATAATATTACACATTTACTTGTCACAGAAAACTATGGAATTCATCAGAAAACATATTTCTAATACATGAAATAACAGGTGAAAGTCTTATTTTAGATGTTTTAACAGTGGTTTGATTTATGGGTTACTTTTCAAAGCCAATGTTCTATGTTGTATTTTAATGTAAATAATTGTTTTGATAATTTTCAAATCTCTGTTATAAGCCAATTTTAATCAGAACCAAATGTACATTGCTTCAGAAACTGAAGAGTCATTACATGTGGAGCAAAGGTTACATTCTTACTCTGTACAACCAATGTAGTGTTTTCACCAAGTGCCTTGCTCAGTGGCACCATGACCATATTTACTGAACAACAGCAGAAGAGGATGTCTTTTTGACCTCCTTCTCTCAGATATTCCTGCCTGGTCTGAACTGGGACATATGCCCTGATAATTTATTATCATTATTCAATTTAATTAAAATACCCACACACAACTATTAGGAGTGGCTTATGTCAATTTGTTTGTCATACATTCATGTTCATTTTCCTATTACAAACTTTAGGTAATCAAGCTTTTCCTACCCAAATAACATCCATTATTTATTTTGGTAGATGGTCATCAGAGTTTTCAGTGCTAATAAAATGTCTTACATTTATATAATCTTATGGTAGCAACTCCACTTATACTCTTAAAGGACCATACCGGCCATTTTGCATGTTTGAGTCTAATATATTAAATTTTCATACACGTAATGTTACTGACAATCATTGCCCAAAGCATAGCATACTACTGGAATGGTGAATTAAAATTTTTTTCGTACGTTCCAGACCGCCATTGGTTTCAGTTTATTTTGGTACGCTATTAAAATCAACTTGTTGATACTTGAAATGTTCTTGGCATAGGTGCATTATTGTGAACAAGGCTATATTCAGGATTTTTTCGAAGTTATGTAATTTTAGCATTTAAACACAATAAAAAGTGCGGAGTGACAAAATGCTTCCTAGTGGTGCATTCAAGTGCTGTAGTGAAGAACTGAACAGGTAATGGTAAGAACTGGTAATAAAAATGGTAAGAACACCTGTATTACCTGACAACAGGTAATACAGGTGACAATGATAATTCACCATTCCAGTAGTATGATTTGGGAAATGATTGTAACATTACATGTATCAAAATTGAATCGGCTCAAACATGCAAAATGGCTGGTATTCTCCTTTAAGTGTCTTGCATTTTTAATTAGAGCTGTTACATATTTGTTAATGGGTGTAACATTAAGTTTTGCTAATTATTTGGTTTTGACTAATGGTGAATTGTTCCTGTTCTTTATTTATATTATACCAGGTTAGCAACAAAAAATTCAAGGTTTCCATTTCTTTTTGAGTTGATGCTGGTAACTCTGAATGTAAAATTTCTTTACATTTTGATGGAAAAATAAATGTTGAGTTTGTCCTGAGTCCCTTGGTTTTCTATAGGCAAGAATAAATTTAGCATTTGGCTGGCTGGATGCCAATGTTTGTTTTATTTTGAAAACTATGACAAAAATAAAAGCTGAAGGGATGTAAATTTAAAATCTCAGTATAAGATCTGATCTCTACCAACTGAGCTACAGCACAAGTTGGAAGTCAGTCATATCTCACATAGATTCAATCTGCAAATGGATAGATTGATTTAATATAATGGATGTCGAAGCACGTAATGCATTTTCAAGCATTTTTGGTTGGATTCTCGACAAAAATAAATAAATAAATAAAAAGGTATAATGGTTGAAAAACAGTCAAAGAAATTTTATGAATGTTAATATTTCATAGCTATTTTCTACAACTAGAAGCGCGGCGGTTCTGCGCCTTGGTGCCCTTTTAAGCTTTTTCAAAGCGGAAGTGAGCAGCAGTGTGACTTGCATTCTTATATAAAATGAAAATGGCGAAAATGTGTTAATTATTGCGTGCCGACAGATTAGATGAAGACAACGACGGTACAGTAACACCTGATGAACGTTTAACATAAAACACTTTACCTAATAGAAATATTGGTGGAAGTAATACACAGGAAGCATTTCGCCGCAAAGTACTGAAGTGGCCTTTTCTGATTGGCTGGTCTTTGGCAGGCCGGTAAAGCTAGCTAGCTAGATAGTTACTAACTTGCTAAGTTACGAGCTAGCTCACTAACTACTTGCTAGCTTTTACGAGCTAGCAACTTAGAAGTTACTGTTAACAGTAAATTCCACATTTGCAAGGTAAGGATATAATGTGTTTGATAGAGTTACAGACAGTAAATGTGGGAAAACGACTTCTTGCAACCAAGATGTGTTGTCAGCCTTGTAAGATGAAAGCTAGTTTTAATGTTTAATGTTTAGATGCAGAACATGAGGTAGGTCCCTGGTTGTGATTGCATTCTTTATGTTGCTGACAGGTCATTGTTGGACTTCTGAACATGGAAAAAGCAATTGCTACCAAGGGTAACCTGAGTCAACATACAGGTTGACAGTGGATCGAAATCTGTTGCCTGGGGAAATTGGTCAGCCATTATTTTCGGGCCCTGCCCTCTTTCCAGTCATGCTATGGTCTTAGCTACAGACCAGAATGAACCCATTTTTTTTTTTTCCCGTCTTTGTATTTAAAATTATGTCAGCTGTAACAGTGTTTTTGCATGTTTTCTCTTGTCTGTCTTTATCAAGAGAAAGATAGAGGGACAGAGAAGTATTTAAAGATAGAGAAGACAGCAAATAGGAGAGAATCAGTAAGAAAAAAATAACAAGCAAGAAACAACAAAAGAAAATAAAGTGTCATTGGTGCCCTCAAACAGTTTCCAGGGGATAATTGGCATCCTCAGTAGACCAAAACTGAGACACATCAATATCGGACTGTGTCCTCCAGAAAGCCCAGCCTGACTGCACCATCAAATAGAAATTATGGATTTTGTCTGGAAGGGGCAGGGCTGTGGCAAGCCACAAAGACAATGAGGTCACCAAGGAAGAGGGAGCCTAGACACAGATGTGCTGCGTACTGTCCACGGGCAGATTTGTTCATCAGAAGTCAGGTTTATGGTGCATGTTAGTGCAGTGCCATATAATGTTCAATTAAAATATATTCATTAGGCTGTGTCATTCATAGGGTGCAAGGGTTGCCAATGAGGACCTTTTGGCTGCCTAGGTGAGTAACTTTGCAAATTTACTTGACCTGCCATTACTGTGGGTCTGGGGTAAGGGAGGACATGTGAGCTCGGTCCCCAATAGCAGCACTAGCGTGAGCAGTAATTTTGGCTCACAGACCACAGTCAGAACTACAGATTATATGATGCTGTATGGTCCTGAATACTATTTGGCAAACACGTTATTTGCAAAAGAAACAGCTGTAGAACTAAGAAGAAAATCTCCTGTCACACACTTTAAAAATAAAATCATTACATTTCTAAATGTGACATTTATCAATACTCATGGCACTATGTAAACAGGTTAACAGAGCATTCCTATGTTAGCCCAGCGTTGATGTTAAATGGTGTCTTTGTCTCTACTCAGGCCCAGCAGTTAATATGGGGGTATAATATTAATACTGTCATAAAACTGTTGAACTTAATGATAGAAAACACCATTTCCTATCCTAACTTCTTGATCTTTTGTACCTACATTTTGTCTGTGAACCCTACACTTCCTACGAAGAGAGCAGATTATTCAATATACTGTAACTGAATACTCAGTCATTTATCCACACTCAGTATGTTTATATGCATGTTAAAAGTTTGATTGGATTAAGGCAATAAATAGATTTTTTTTCAAATGTCATGCATATACCTTAATTAGATTAAAATTGGTGTAAATCGGAGTATACATACTCGAGTAACAAACCTGGATTATATGATTGTAAAACTATTTATTCAGGCATTATTCAACAATGTGCTACATCCCAGAGCCATCCCCCTCTTTACCCACTCTCCCACACACCCAACACCACACTGTTTATACCTATATACCATGCTAGAAGTTAGCAATCACCTATATTAGTTTTTCCAAACTTCATAACCTGCTGGGATTCCCTGTCACTAGCCCTGACTGAAAAATCTTAATATGTGAGACTGTGTGAGATGTGCGATCAGTTATTAATCCTGAGAGTTGCAGTTGGAAACAAATGTAACCTAATTTAGCAGCATCTCAAAACTGTCCCATATAGTGCCCCAAATATGTTGGGGCACTATAAAATAAATCACTTGTGGTTGTAGGTATAGTGGAACACTTGTCTGACCCATCTTTATTTTTGGAGCTGCTCAAAGTGTTTAGAAAATAATTATATTGATATTTTCCTTATTATACCAGTTATGGCATTTTGGAGACAACACAGTGGGAGATCACACTTCTTATTTTCCAATTTTTATACTAATTTTTTTCCCTTCATTCATTCTGTACTGTGTGGGAAAAAAAACAGTTTTACTAACTTGACAATTTCTGGAGCTAGATAATCCAAAGCATGAATCTTTCATTTGCTTTTGTCACAGTTTATTTTGTGTGTGCCTGATTTGAATTCTCACATTAGCACATGCATTACATTACGCACTGCTTACTGTCGATCATTTGACACCCACAGGAATTAATTAATGCTCCCTCTAGGAAGAATCCATCAAACTTAATTGTCATATCCATGCGTTTTTACTTAGGGCATCTTACCTGTTTGGTTAGGACTTAATTAGAAACTACTGAAGATTTGATGCTGAAATGTTTTTGTGTTTTAAAACCAAGAAATGAGTAAATGATGATGCATATGGCATACAGGAAATGTAAACTAGATGCAGATACTACAAAATTGGCTATTAATTGCAGTATTTATCCTTTAATGAATCTGAGGATGATTTTTGTAATCCACACTTCAGCACAGGCCACCTTGGTCATAACTTCAACTAATAATGAAAATAAATTGTTCTTTTGACATAATATGGTTTAAATATTAGAGAAATATTAGTCCCTAATCCAGTTGCAGTTGTCTCCAGGACCATGTTAACATGTTAGTTTTTAGCCTCTGTTATTAGCTGCATGAGATTTTGTTTCCAACCCATTTGTTTGTATGGAGCATGGCTCAGAGAACTAACAAAGTTTGATGTGGCTCCAGATCCAAGAATTTTTTCTGATGGAGATAAGGTGTTATTCTATATTTTCATCAAATTTCTCAAAAAAGTAATACATTACTCTCAATGAAAAAAATCCAGAATGTTTATCCTATAATAGACTATCAGTAGATTCATTTTGATCCAGATATGGATAATGATCCGGATCTGGTGGACTAAAATACGAGCATGGAGAGGAGGGGGTACAGTAATGCAATTGCTGTATGGTAATAAATAAGGCAGAAATATGCATCAGTCACTAATGTATAGCTGAGATGAAGCTGCTCAGTAGCATTCATACTATTTTGATGTACCTGTAATAGTAACTGAGGTAGATCCAGACATTTATGTTCACCCATGGTGGAGGTATGTGCTCTATTGAGTGTCCTTATAGTTTTATTTGATTTTACAAAGAAAAATGCTTTCTTGCTTTCACATATTTTATCTGCATCATAAGTCAGATATACCAGTGCTTTTATTACTATATCACCTGATATATTACCTTTGTTAAGCTAATGATGCTGTTTCACCTGCAGGCCAGTTTCTCGAAAGAACAACTCTACATAGGCTCATACTGCATTAAAATCTGACAAACACAACCTTCATCTTGTCCATAGTATTATCAGCAGTGCATGAAATTGGAATCATCTTAACTCTAGGCTACCACAGAACAGTGAGAACAGGAAGGCAAACAGTCAGCTGTTCAGCTCTTGTACCCCAAATCACAAAACAGGATTTCAATTTACTGTCCAAGTTGTCTTCATCAGATCAGCCACTGGGAGCTGCTCAAGATCCACTGCTGCGCCCATAAATTACACCCTCCACATCTCAACTTCATCTTCCCACACACTTCACTCACTCTCTGCTTTAATGTGTGATTTATCCACTATTGTTTGTGGCGTCACACAAAAACACAAAACCAGAAAAATTAATTACGACAAAGTTCTTTCAACCTGTTTCCTTTTAACTGTGCCAATGCACCACAAACATGCCCCCTCTAATGAGCTGAGGAGAGATGAAACCATTCATCCTCTGAGCTCTGAGAAGACTGAACTGTCACCCTTTTTATGAGTAAACTGATGGGTTCTCCAATAATAACCCAGTAATACTCTGTGAGAGTAACTCTGAAATAGTTACACACGTTACACTGAGAGGAGTCAGATTAGGGCGTATATGTTCAGTAGGTAGGCTCTAGGTGTGGATGTTTGGTATGTGTTCAAACTAAGAAAATCTGCTGTCCTGATAAATCATTTGCAGCCAACTGCTGTCCTCAATTGAAGTCATCTGTTTCCTGCATAAAAACTACATTATCACACATTATACATGCATTGGAACATTGTTATCTCTGCGCTGTGCTCATGAATAGCTTCCTGCTGGAAGACTGAATATAAAAATAGCCTTCTTATTATATTGTCCTCTTGAAGAATGGCCAACATCACAAGTGTGATGAAAAGCTACAATCACTGTTAAATCCTTCAGACAACCTTATTGTATGGCATTGCATGGCACCGCCTAACTGATCCTACAGAAAAATGGAGCACCGTCCCTTAGATACAGTCAAATCAGGCTTTTAAGCAGTGTATGTGTGCTTTTATGTTGTCTAATGAGCTTGATGATCTGATTTAGCTTTTAAAGTGGGAGTCAGTTACAGTAGCCAAGGTCTCATCTAGATAAATGAGAGCATTGCCTCATAAAATCTGATCAAGAGGTTTAATCTCTGTGAATTCACTTCCTCCTTTATTTCAGTACAATTATCCAATGACTTGCTTTCATTGATGCAAAATAAAGTAGTTTAATATATTTTTTTTAGAACTTCAGTGTTTGGAAGGAGCAGTACAGAGAAACAGGAAGGAGAGAGAGGACCAAAGGTCTTGAAGACTTTGTGCTTCATGCTCCATACCTTAGATGAGCAAGCACTAGAATGCCCTGTGTAGTTTAAGTATTAAGCAGTTCAAGGACAGTGGCTTCTTGCTTATTATTAAACAACAAGGTTGTGTTTTCACCAGTTAATTGTGTTTCTCTGATTGACAGTACAATATTACAAAAAGTAACACACATTTTAATGAAATCTTATAAATAGGTGTGACATCGGTCAAAGAGTTGATTTTGAGGCAGATCTCAATCCGTGTACAGGATTGTTTTTCAGACAACCAAGACATCAGTCTTAATGAAAAAATTCAGGCATGTGTATCCTGTGATGAACTATCAAAATTGGTACAGTTTATTTAAATTGCACCAGTTTTGATATTGATCTGGATCTGGCAGATTACAATATATGCCCAGAGAAGGGTCACATTTGGAGTTGCTGTACATTAACAGATAAGACTAGAAACATGCAACTACCATCTATGTGTAGCTCAGATGATGCAGATTCAGTAGGGTTTTGACATATTTTCATCAGTTATGGATATAGATCCAGAAGAAGATGTTCACAGCACCACTGTGCAATATATTCACATACTAAATCTTTTTTGTACATCTGATTTCAAGGTAATCATAGTAAAAGAGGAATCAGAGGACTGTTGGGTCTTGGATGTGCTCTCTCTCTCTCTCTCTCTCTCTCTCTCTCTCTCTCTCTCTCTCTCACACACACACACACACACACACCAAAGTTACTTTGGTGTGAGTCACTGTTTCCACCTCAGTCATCATAAGTTATAAATCAATAGCAATCAGTAGAGATGAAAATAATAATTATTCTGTTCTAGCTACCCTTTCTAGTGTCAACATCTGGAGCAGGACATAAAAATCAGTGGCTTCATCTCTCTTCAGTGACTCTACCCTTTACTGATACAAAGCAGAAGCTGTAGCAGGTCAAAGAAATGCAGCACACTCTCATCGTTGTTGCTTTCTGAACTGTATTGATTGGTATTTATTCCAGAGCTGCAGGGTCTTTCAATTTTTTCTGTTACACACCCAAAAATAACTACCTTCTGTACACAATCATTGTGTTATATGGCGACTTTATTCTTTGTAGACAATTTATATCTTTCATGGATGCGTGCATTGTTGTTTAGAGTGTTTCACCTGATTCGCAGTTGCTAGGAGACATGAGAACCCTTAGAAACATCTGGTCGACTGTTGATACAAAGCAAGAACATATGTTTGAAGCATGTTGATGACAGCAACAAAAATGCAAAGTATTTCAATATGTTTATAATCTAAATATTATCGATAACCACTGTTTGATAGTTCATTTAGTAACCAGTGAAACAGGCTACAAACTTGATATTGAAACATTTAGTTGCTTACAGTGTTGGATCTGTTAAGTAGCTTCAACAAAAAATCTAATAAAAACAAATCAAAGTTGATTACTTTTTTGTGTATTGGAATGAACTGAAATCAATGTCATTCTGGAAGGCAGGGAAAATAATTCTAATATTTACCACTCCAGTAGCATGTTTTGGAAAGTGGTTGGCAGGTTATATTTATTGGGCTCAAACATGCAAAACCACCGATATGATCTTTTAAGCTGAATTGGGTTGTAGATAGTGCGTTGCTGGAGTAGAATCATCTGTCATAACTAAAACAAAGGAACAACAATGGAAAGAGTGTGTAATTTGCCTTTAATATTTGTTTGATTTTTTATTTTTTTTTTTAATGTAAAAGAAGGAAGTCTGTTTTCTGTCATAGATCCGTGATACTGTTTGGACTGTCTGAACATTGGCAGCCTAAGGAAACAGTTTGGCCTGAAACTCCCATTTTCCCAAGACATCATGACAAAACAGAGTGCAGTGAAGTGTGTGAAAGAAAGAAAAGAGCTGTCAGTTTGCCTTTCAAAGATAAAGTTATCTCTAGACACCTACCCATTTTATATAACTACGGAATATGCCCCCACATCACCTTTGGTGCTGTGCCGCACAAGTTGTCAGGACAACACAAATCATCTTTTCCAATACAAGACACTCTTTCTAAATTACCCTTTGACTCTGAGCTAAAGCTGCAAGCACTCAGTATGTTTTAAATGTTGATAATACTCAAAACTTAAGGTAATAAAAAGATTATTTTTTCAAATGTCATGTAAACAACATAGACTGAAAACGGCATAAATTGGCATATATTTCCTCACTTAGCTCTCCATCCTTATATTCCAATTATACATCATGTATATTCAGCTAACCATGGAATTCTGTTAATTGCATCTGCTTATGTTCTCACATTTTTGCCTAAATTGGAGTACAGACAAAAAAAGAGGAGTATGGTGTACATGTAGTGACTGCTGTCTTCAAATGGAAGGAAGCACATGTGAAAATTTGTTAGATGCCTCTTTATAAGTCTGCTTGTCTGCTTGTTTTGTCTTTTTGTTTGTTTTTGTCATTCTTTGTTTTTTTCTCATGTTTTTCTCCCTTTTCTCCTCCCTCGACTCCTCCGCCTCTCCATCCTTGGGGTTGGGTTTGTTTTTGTGCAGCTGAGAACGAATACACCCTGTTTCTGAGATCCATTATTGGTGTCAATGTGCCCAAATTTCTGGCTCATGATCTGGGGCGCAATAAATTGGAGCGCTGCCTGTCTCAGTTAATGGAATGGTACAGAAAAAGTGATGTCAGTCCCAGTCAATATCAGTCAGTTCAGGTGAACCAGGAAACACAAAGGCGATCAAAGTCTTATTGAGTTAGATCAGCTGGAATGTGTTTGTGTGCGAAAAATGGGTGCTTGCATTGAGTTTGTACTGTATATTTGTGTGTGAAGGTGTATGTGTTGCCTCACTTGAGGAGCTTTTAGACCAAAAACTTGGGAACATAACCAACTACTTCACCTGGAAGTATTCGGAGTATGATGTGCGTTGTTCTTTCAGCAAGTTACTTACTTGCATTCCCCACTGTGCTGCAAGTACAAGATTGGCACAGTCTTGCAGCAGTCATCATTTTCACACAAAATCACATAACTTATTCTGGAGGCAATTCCTCCTCCTGAGGGACCATCTTGTCAAAGACATTGCCAAGCCTCTAATGTCATCAAAGACATCATCGAGTTTTCATTGTATTCTGATGATCGTGGTTGCTTTCTCATAGTAGCATCATTGTGTTGTACCATTTACTCCAATGTCTCTGGAGCCACTATATTTTTCTTGTTTCACTTTAAATTTTTTTTATTTTTTTTGGCACCGCTTTGGAATTCCGAGTTCCGATAAACATAGCAAAAACAAGCAGGAGTATTTTAAAATGCTGGAGCTCCACCTAGACTGAAGAATGGTTAAGGAAATATAATGATAGTGTGATTTAAAATAGTGGCCACTTTAGTACAGGACAAAAAGTTACAGAAAATAAGATATTAGGCCTAAAGTTTCATGTCATCCCACTATTTTTCTTGGTTCCTTACACAATGCAAGTTTTCCTCTGTAGGTATTGCATTTGTTTTGGTTGCAATCCTCCAATTGTCCTTGAGGTCAAATCTATTTATTCTGTTGTTGTCGTCAGGTCAGGAGTTATTTAAATTGCATTTTATTATAAATTTTGAATGACTTTTCTGTACTATTGCTATGTTAACTTGCTTTAACCTTTAAAGAACCATAAAAGGCTTCATGTCGAGTAAAAATATGGGTTAAGCTGAATATCCAAGGCTTATCTGAGCTACATGTTTTGGCCAAGTAAACACATCCATCCAATTTGTCAGAGCTCTACTCTTTGTTTAGGAGTTATCGATCTCCCAGTGAGGAGCAGAACTGGCTTGTTGTATTTACATGGCTGAAAGGGCTGAGAGGCATCCCACCAAGGAGACAGATGAAGGCCTGCTGATAGAATGCCCAGCAATGCTGCATTCATCATCCGCATCCTTGTTGCTGCATGTCCACCCTCCCTGCGCTCTCTCTGTCTTTTTTCCCCAGTAGCTCTCTTACTCATCCTTTTTAACTGGAGCTGACAGTTTGTCTCTGAAATGCCGTTTCTTGCGGGTTTTGCTTTTCTTGCTCACTTAGCAGAGGTTCTTTATCATGAAGAGACCAGTGTTCCAGGCAGCAGAGGAATTATGGTCAAACGAGTGGCTTGTCATGCTCATTGAGACACCTTTATCAAGATGAACCCCTAATCTGTAATATAGAATGTATGTGTATGTATGTGTGTGTGTGTGTGTGTGTGTGTGTGTGTGTGTGTGTGTGTGTGTGTTTGTGTGTGCCTCGATATGCCCACATTTAGCTTTATGTGCACAAATGTCCATGTACCAAGTTTCACTTGTTTTTGCACCTCTTTTTTACTTGTGTTTATGACAGGATCTGATGGATGACAACCAGGGGCGGATCTAGGGTTAGTGGAGATCTGGGGCTTAGTCCAGATCTCCACTGGAAAATCCAGACATGAGGTAGCTTTGGCTGTCTACCAAAGCCAGTAGCTTTGGTAGATAGCCAAAGCTATTTTCGATCTACCAAAGCTGTATCAATTTTGAGAAATGCTTAAGAAATGTAACAAATCATGTTACATCTTTAACAAGTTATATGACGATAAAAATCTTTTTACATGAAAGCCTTTACAATGATCTAAACAGTGGAGCTACAGTATATTAGTGTGTTATGTCCATTCCATCCACCAATTTGGTCCAACCAATCTGTTCACAACACTGTGATTCCACCTTGGCGATGAATTTGGGTAACTGCAAAATTGCTACAGAAAATTCAAAACACACTATTACAAAAAAGATTTGGGACTTCATGGAAATCATCTGGGGTTTAAGCCCCATAAGTCCACCCCTAGCTCCGCCCCTGATGACAGCCACATGAAGATCACTGTTATCAACCCTAAATCCTGTACCTCTGGCCAGCTGCTTAGCCAGGTTGTCTGACATCATCTTCAGCCTTCAACACCTCCCAGGTAAGGAATGTTTTGCTAGACTGATTGGTGAAATGCCTGCTTTGATGCCGCTGTGTGGTGGTGTGGTTTTAGTTTCGGCGTGTTGCAGTAACAAGCTGAGACTGAGATGTATATGTTAGACTCAATTTACAAACATCTCATTGTACAGTAAACCTGGCATTCCAATTACAGTCGATGCAAACTGGTAGAGAAAGAGGCTGGGTTGAGAGAGAAGGCAAACAAAAGAAACATTTTCATATCTCATTAAATTCTTTAAATTTAGATCTTAAATAATTCTCTTTCATACACTCATGCACAAACACACAAACATACACACACTCACACATAATTTACAGATGGCAGCCGAGGCGTGTCATGATGGAATATAATTTGTTCGCTCTATATTCTGAAATTGTTTCCAAATGAACTTGTCATTTTAAAAATTGCCTCTGTATAGAAAGTTGTCATTTTACAAATTGTTTTTTGTCTATGAATAAGGAGTGAGAGGAGTAGTGATGACAGCCCAGGCATTACATACTGCTGCAATAAAAACTGAAAAGCAGAACAAGGCCTGACTTAATTCAGTTTTAAAAAGTCTTTTTCCTCTCTGGGCACAGGATTTTGTTTTGTTCTCTGCACCACATTTCACTAAACTCATTTGTGTGTGTAAATCTGGACTCAGTAGTGGCGTAGTGTATTAAACACCGTGCATACACAGTGCAGCTTAATTCTTTTGTGTGAGTGCTTGTTTCAGTGCAGATGCTCTCTGTCAGATCATTACATTACATTACAGCATTCCTGCTTCATTCTCCAGCAGCAGATGGCCCCAGCTCAGGCATCTCCATTTGTTTATATAACAAATCAATTTAAAGCACAATTCTTGCCAGCCCATTTAACTGGAGAATTGACGCTTCTTGTCAACCTCTATTATGACTGTGTAGGTGTTAATCTCATTCACTTTAGTAAATTTTCTCCACTTGGATGATAATAAACCGGAATCTTTTCGTGACCTTGAAAGTATGCCAAGAGAGTTTTCTTCCTGGGAAAGGAACGACAAGTGCATATGATGAATGGGAGCAAACCAAGTTATGGAACATATAGGATCATGTAATACCTTTTTGCGTTCTTCTTTGTTTGTCGTCTTTGTTTGTTGACGCTGTGACTAAACGCTGCCATATTATTTGATATAAAAAGAGCGATTGCTGCTGTAGATGGCTTCTATTGATGTACATTCTTGTTCTTTCATTCTTGTACATTCATTCGTACAAAAATGCTAAAAACGGACAATATTCCTTCAAGGTGTGATGGCCTTCTCTGTCTCTAACCTGTTTAGTTTGTTTCAGTGGGTGGAGTTGAGAAGCCATCAGTGGATGCAGCTCACATGTGTGGGTTAATTCAGCCATTTAAAAGAGCTGTTCAGCTTGCTCTCTCGCTCTCTCATCATGCCACCATCATGAGAAAGCCCAGGCTGCAGCTCTTTTGTTTTCTAAGTATTGTTTTTTCATTTAGCACACACTACATGCCACTTTCATCCATATACTCATTACACTACTGATTCTACAGATTTATCCAAATTATGTTTGGTTTTTGTAGTATTATTTGGGTAAATAAATTATTTGAGCATTCATTCCTGTGTGGACTTTCCTCCGTTGTTACAAGTATGAGCCAACTTGTAACAAAGGTGTAAACAGCTACATTTCTTGTGTCTTTGAAAGCCATCATAGAAAATGACAGATCCATGATGCTCCTTTGGTGTGGATTGATGATATTGTAGCAGACTGGGAATGACTGTCATGTTAGATTGTTTATGTTCAGTAACACCAGCTCAGAATAAGAGTGAATGTGGTTAGGATATTGCTTATACATTATGAGATACAGTGTTCTGTTGTACAGCTTTTACAGTGTCAATCAACCTGCCAGCAGTTAAGTGGCTGACAAATCTGTCACTCAAATGAATTATCCTATCCTCGGTTTTGATAGAGATCCGGGGTTGGAAGTAGACAGGAGAAGGATGGATCTCTTCCTGGTGTGTGCCTGGTCACTGCAACTGTGTTTCTGGTGTGGGAGCTAGAGAGTTTTCCTGGGTTTTGCTCGTTCGTGTATGGTGTGGGCCAGCAGCAGCCTGTTTTAAGTTACTTTAATAAAGTCGAGACAACAGTTCCCACTCTCTGTCTTCTTTGACTTTGAGATGCTACAGTATGAACATTGGATGAGTGGTGAGATCATTCAGATGTCACCTCAAATGAACCTCATTGGCCACAGGGAGAAGCACCTTAGCTTGGACCTTGATTGAGCACTGCTAGTTTTCAGTTTTGATGTGAGTTGTCGTGTTGTGTTTGATTTCAGGAACTGTCTGTGGTACTGATGGATGACTTCCAGGATAGACAAGCTGAATTAATTAATAAAAGAGGTATTTGCTCCTGGTTGCATGTTTTTGTCTAGAAAGTACAAAGGCTGATCATTAGCTTTGCATGAGAGTTAGCTGTAAAATGGTAAGTCGCTATGTTAGTTTCACTGTCTTTCTAGATTAAAGGTGAAAAACGGTTGTAAAAGTGAGATGTCTCAAAAGTTTAGATTTTTAATAAAAAAAATGCCTAGAAACAAACGTTAAGTCTGATTTTCAGTCCTTAGGATGTGATATAACGATGTCTGGTTTCATAATCCAGGTCAGTCAACACTGCAAATGTTCACTTGAGCTATTAAAGGAATATGTGAACAACAAGTTTTTACAATGGAGGACATCAGACTACAGGGTCATAAATTGACCATTAAGAACCATTAGGCACCAATGGCCATTCTGCAGTTGAATTATGAAGCGTGCATTTATTCACAAAAGCTTTGTTGAGCTTACTCTGGGTCCACAAGACTATAAGAAGGCTTAACACTGTGTTAAGTTACTGCACCATTTCATGATCTAGTCTCTGCCTCTGTTGTTTGTTTCTATCGTTGTAAAGATTAAAGTCTCACCAAGCATCCAATTTGAGTTGACAGACATGTTGGAATGCTCATGTGGATAAGTATATACTTTATAAGTGACCAAGTATGGAAAAATATTGTTGTTCGAGTACTCCAGAGAAAATTTTTTTTTTTTTTTTGTTTTTATCTAGCTGTAAATTAATTGTGATGTTAAAAATAATCCTTAGCTATAGAGAAAAAGTTTGTAGTTTATGTTCATGTTATCCTGCAACCATTTGTATATATCATGCTGAAAAATAATGTGATTCAACTAAAATATTTCAATTTCATTAAGAATTTGCAGTCGAGGTGACTGATTTCTGAATGGGAAAGTTAATAGGAAGCCTGGCTGCTGCCATGATGTTCCTGTGAAATATAAAAGACTTTTATGTGGAAACTGTTTTTGAAAAAAAAAAAAAAAANAAAAAAAAAAAAAAAGAAACTGTTTTTGTTCTGTTACATGTAGCTTGAGTTATTTTCAGCTCAGTTCACATTGCCATTACCCTTCATTCTTAACTCACAAAACCCAAAAAACAAGTTAGGAATTATTTTAGTGAAAACAAAAGAACAAATTTCGGCAGTGGCTCCTATGTTATCCACTGTAATGCCCCTTAAACTCACATATCCAGAAACTAATTTCTTGGACCAAACAACAGTATATACCACAGAGCCTTTGTTTTTCCTTTTAAAAATAATACAGTATCTCAATCATGCCTGCATCCATACAGACCCACAAAGAGCTGCAAAGTTTTAGCAAATGAGCCCTTTTTGCTACCCCCCTGCATGAGTTCCAATTGATTTCTTTTCCTCTGAATCATGTCTTTTGAAAGCACTGCTATTATCCCCCTGTGGCACACTGCACTGATGAATGCCTTTCAGCCCTTTCTTCCGTGTTTCTCAGTCAGTCATTATCAAAGTGTTGAATTAATCAGCATTTTAACAGCAGGAGCTATCACGAAGCTGCTAAGCCTTATTTCCAATTTCTACAGTATTTTAAGAAGGTATCTCCTGTAGTGGAATCTGGTGTTTGTTACATCAAATATCTGTACATTACTCCGTATGTTTATATAGTTGCTGTTCATTTTAATCAGTGTATTTAACAAAGTCTATATGTGCACTGGAATTGTTGATGTTTGAGCTTATTTTCAAAGTAACTTAGTGAAAATCTGTTTTGAAATTAAAACGTAAATTTTCCACCAATGTGAGTTACACTGTAAACTGCTTAAGATTGTTGAACAATTGTTTTTTCAGTAATCTTAGTTCTAGAATCATCTATTAAAAATCAATTTGATTAAAAAAACAAAAAAACAAAAACATTTGCGGACAAATAGCCCATCCCCTTAACCACCCCCATCTCTTGGCTGCCTATAGTTAACTCTTAAACAGATGCAGGCGCTCATTTTCCAGACTTGCATTCAGTGAAAACTTAGAGATCAACAACAGATCTATATGATTTGGTGCAGAAAATCAATGTCGAGGAAAGACATTTCCACTATACAGGAACAGCTGGGAAAAAGGTGAAAGCAGCTGAAAAATGACTTTCACACTATCAGACTACACTTTCATTGAAGATGCAGTATTTCATTGCTCAGTGACAAAGGATGGACACCGTTCAAATAGTTTTGCTTTATAGCTGTCTGCCAAACAGTTAATCCAGATGGAGCTGACAGTCCCTTGGGAAGGTTGCCCAGAAGGGGCCTCTGAAAGGAAAATCTCAAAGCACAAGGAATTGGTCAGTTGATACAGGCAAGATGGGTGAAGAAATCGTTGTAATATTTTGACAGGATAGGTTGACTTGGTTTTTTAAAGCTTTATTATTAGAATTAATCTTTTTAAATTCAAAGAAGACACCATCTGTGCTAAACATCAGTCCATGACATGAGTGAGTGTGCATTTCTGAGCAGTGCAGCCAGCCTCAGGGGACGCTCCAACAGGTGCTCTGAGCACACAAATCATCACTTGACAAAACACAGAAACAGCACCAGGTGTGAATGGCCACCATGGACGAACAATGAGTATGCCCCAGCAGACCCTCAGCTATTTATATCAAGGACAACTCCCAACCCTGCTTCTCTTCCCTTCATGTGTTCATCCATTAGTGTGCCCAGACGTTGGGGTGAACAGGGATCATCTCACTGGGGAGCTCCTCGTTCTCTGCTTCCTGCCTGTTGGTCCCATCCCGCAACCAGAAGACTATGACTGGATACCAAATCTGGCAGGGGTGATAAAAGACCCCTATCAGTGACCTCCCTCAAGCTTAGACCATGTGAATATGACTCGCACCAGTACCCACACCATCAGACAGCAGTACACAAAGCTCCTTCACCTGGCCCAGTCGGGACAAGCTGTGACACCTGTTCATAACTTAGAGGAGAAAATGATAATGACTTGGTGGTGAGTTACAGAATTGAGCTGGTGGATTACATACTGTAGCTTATAAATGTAAAGCAAACAAACATGAAAGCAGACAACCGCTCTTCCAATTCCAAATTCAAAAATGCATGATTGATTTTACCTTTTTGACATGTAGACTTAAAGGAGCATACCACCCATTTTGCATATTTGAGCCTAATATATTCAATTTTCATACATGTAAGGTTACTAACAATCATTTCCCAAAGCATACTACTGGAATGGTGAGTTAAATTTTTTTTTCCTACTTCCAGACCGCCATTGGTTTCAGTTCATTCTGGTACGCTATTAAAATCAACTTGTTGATACTTGAAATGTTTTTGGGATAGGTAATCCATCATCGCGAGCAAGACATGTATTCAGGTTTTTTTTTAAAGTTATGTTTAAGCGCAATAAAAAGCACAGAGTGAATGTATATCTCCACCGGGGAATATAGTCCCAAAAGAAGANTTAAGCGCAATAAAAAGCACAGAGTGAATGTATATCTCCACCGGGGAATATAGTCCCAAAAGAAGAGCTGCGTTTATCAAAAAATTTAAACGACCTTGATTTCATTAGGCTGTGTAACTATTATCAGGTGAAACATCGATTTTTAAGGTGGGTATATCGCTTGAATATTTGATTTTGAAAGATTAAGAGATNGGTGAAACATCGATTTTTAAGGTGGGTATATCGCTTGAATATTTGATTTTGAAAGATTAAGAGATTGTGCAGTATGTCAGGAAAACTGAAATACGGTTTTATACTTTGGGAAATGATTGTCAGTAACGTTACGTGTATGAAAATTGAATTTTATGAGTGCAAAATGGGTGGTATGGTCCTTTATGTTCCATGGCTAGCTCAGTAAAGACACTATGAATGAGTGTGCAAATAAAAATGGCATTTTTCCAAACCGCCTTTTGGCCAACACGTTTAGACCTACATTATTTTAGAAATTCAACATTAACAAATTTTTTTTGTGAAGACACTATTTGGATAACTCACATTTGGCTGTACTGACGATATTAAAACTGAGAAGCTGATATTATGCCTCGCTGGCTCGATTATTTAATGGCACATGTTGATTGTGGTATTGTCAAAATATGTGTTGATTCTCCAGTTTTTCATATAAAAAACCCTCACTGGAGGTTTAAACTTCAGAGGCTTGTTAGTTTAGAACTAAGCAGATTCTTGTAATACAACCAAAAAAAAGAAAAAAGTCAACCGAAGTACAGGGCAGACAATGAGGTTACTGTGCGTGGAAGTTCACTGAGAGGAAGCACTGTGTAACAAAAAATTGTACTCATTAGTGCAGCCTGAGGTCTGAAAGCCTCCAAAACCATGTAAATATCCCTAAGTCATAAGAATTATGTTTTTCAGACTCAATTTATAAAAGTTTTCCAAAGTATGACTTTTTTCAGATAGGAATCTTTGTTTGTTATTGCAGTGTGTTACAATTCTGCAAGTATAAATATTTACCGTTAACATTTGATAAAAATAAACTTTCATGCTGTGAGATATGATGATATCTGTTCTTATATTCCCAGTTGTACTTTCTAATATCCCTTGCCCAGGACTTCCTATTGAATCAGCTGTGAACGGATGTACACAGCCTATTATTCATCAACTTTTCAGTCCAAGCCCAAAAATATCATTATGCCTAAGCTAGATAAGAGACAAAATGTGTTCGGCCCTCCAATGGAGAAGGAAATGATGCGGCTTCCTCATAATGTTCATGATTTTGTAAACAAAGTGATGCTTTACGTTACTGCAATATTTTTGTATCTCAGTCCTCGCTTGTGAATGAAACAATTGTCACGATCCGTAGCCCTTTTATAGCTAGCAGTGTTTTATGATTATTGCTTGATAGCTCCCACAATCTGCACATGGCTCCCATGTGGCCCAACGAATCACCTGACCTAAGGTCTGAACGACCCTCAAAGGATAAATGCTGGTTTACTGCTCACCACTGACTCAGAACTGAAGAAACTACTTGGATGAAGAAAAATTGTTAATAAACTTAACATTACTGTAGATCAATTATATCTTGGCATATAGAGCATTTTTTTATTCATGAGTACAAAATGACTATTAACTGATTTACCGTAAACAGCAGC
Organism: Lucifuga dentata; assembly: GCA_014773175.1. Lineage (NCBI taxonomy): Eukaryota > Metazoa > Chordata > Actinopteri > Ophidiiformes > Bythitidae > Lucifuga > Lucifuga dentata. The sequence goes on from VXCM01003874.1 coordinate 31,151, forward strand.
AGCAGAGGAAAATATAATATTAAAGGGAAACTATTCTGGCTGTTGAGTCTTCCTTTCCATCTGTCGTACTAGTTAAATAATATCAGAGGTTGTTTGTTACCCACTTTGCCAGCACATACAATAGATTCTCATGCTTTAGCTCTCAGTAATTGTTGGTGTCTTTAAAAAAAAAAAGTATGAATTTAAACTGCCCTCTCTGAAGTCACTGACAGGCAGAACAAAACACAGCAGTGGTTCATTCCTCATTTCAGCCTAAAGAAACTGTTGCTTGACAATATAAACAATGCACTTTTCTTCTTGTTTCATAATTCTAAATTACCTGCCACAATGTTTGCAATGAAACACTGATTATGGTTAGAAAAGGCATGACAGAGAGGAGAGCGGTCCACAGGCAGAACATACAGGCAAAGATAATAGGCTTATTACCCAGTAAGGCTACTGAGAGAGCAGCCAGCCAGCTCATGTCAGTGACTGCTGGCTCAAACTTACTTTGGCTAACAATGCCTTGTTTCAGTTCATTTATCTTGGAAGAACTGCAACTGTGCAATAAATTTTTACTTTCCTCTCCCAGTGGTGCCCTCCAGGTAGATCTGTGCAGTAAGAAGTTGGAGCAAGCTGAGTAGCTGATTGGAGGCCTGGGTGGAGAGAGGGCTCCATTGACTTCAATGGCCTTCAATCTCTGCAAGCTCCACAACAGTCTGACTGGGGATTTCCTCATCTCAGCAGGCATAGGAGGCAGCCTGCGGGACTTCACTTCCAGCTGCAGACAGGTACCTAAGTAGTACGTATTAATCACCTGATACTATACTTGTGTATGCTTGTGTGTTTGTATTAATGCCAGGTGATGCCTCTGATGATCAGTCAGACCAATACGTCGGTGAAAAACAGAGAAAGCCAATAGCCTGGACATCATTTAACTGACTGATACCGACTGTGTGCACACCCTGGACAACTACATCCAGTTTGGCATGCCAGGTGTGTATGTACTCCTCAGCTCTCTCTCTCTCTCTCTCTCTCTCTCTCTCTCTCTCTCTCTCTCTCTCTCCTTCCTTCCCCCACACATTCACCCATTCCTCCAGTCTGCAGACTGCCTAGAATCATGCAGTTCTTGATATTGCCTGATGAGGTCTCTCTAAACCATAGGAAAGGATGCAAAGAACGATGCTCTTTGTTCTTTCTTCTGCAGAGGAAGAATCACAATAATAACCTATAACCAGTATTTCTACTGCATCGTTCATTATACAAAACCCTCTAAATCATACAAAAGCTCAAGAGAAATGAAATATGTTTTCTGTACTTACATTTTTCCTTCAAATTATCAGGGTTAAATTGACATGTGTGGGCAGATGTAACAACCCAAACTGTGTTTGTCTGTCTCAATTTATAAAGATACAAGAACCTTTATTGTCATCTTCCAAGACAGCTTAGTGCAAATGCAATAAGTGTGAGTATAAAATAAAAATAATAGCAAATAAGTATAAGAAAATAATTATAAAAATATGAATATAAAAAGATATTTACACAGTATATACACAATAGAAGGTCTCTCTTTAGCACTGTAGTGGAGCTGCATTGCTTCCACCCCTCAGAACTACTACATGGACATAATATTTCGGCTCACACAAAAAGAATCTGCTTTGAGAAAATACCTCACCATCGCTTTATACAATTTCATAACAGCTATCCTTATCTTTGGTGTAGGAGTTTGAGTGGGTAAGAGAGTGAACAGCAAGAGAAAGAAAAGAGTTAGAAACACACTATAGAGTCATTAAAAAGACATCTAAACAATATGACACAGCTCAGCCAGCAATGTTTTTGCTTACTGGAAGACTGTACAGATAACAGTTCACAGTAGCTTGTCATTGCAGGGCGCAAAATCGTCCCCAGAGGGCACAGTTCCGTCATTACAGGCTGCTCCCTCATTTCACAGTTTGCAGCATGCAAACTGTTTATTGCAGCCTATAATGTGCTTGTATCTTTTGGGATTATTCCAATAAATTGCCCTTATATAACACAGTGTATTAACAAATCTGTAGTTCAGTTTACAATATAACTAATTTAGTGCAAATTAATGTTGTGTAGGATCATATGTAGAAATATAATCTTGATGTGATGTACTAGGTTAGAAGTAATAAAGATCCAAAGCAGTTTGGAGATGGTTGATTTAACCTTTTACCAGTTTAGTCAGATATCCTTGAGAGGAAGTCATTAACATCATTTCACTATAAAGGCAGGAATCTCTGTCTGTGGCACCAACATCTCTAGAACCTGGCACTGTATGAAGTTGATATTCAGCGGGTTCATTGCTGAGGACCCAAGGACGTTCAGTGTCACGTGCAAAGTTGTTTGGATGAGCAGTTCTGGAATTGAGCTGTGCCAGTAAAAAGTAGTCCGCGCAACAGGATATGCTTCAGCCCGTAGCGTGGTCTCAACCCGACCTCATACAGCCAACAAAGCTAGCTCACAAGGACGTGTAGAACAAAATTATGGCAGGCTGTGGTGCACACCATAAAGTCCAGCCCAGTCCGAAAAGGTATGTTTTGAACGGACACACTGCACTCATGATTTCTAATGTGAAATAACATTAATAATGATGCCATGGGAATAAGAATTATTCTAACTGTTAATGTTTTACTGATGTAGTTGTTTCTTAACATAAGGTTCAGGTCTCATATGTCCTGTCTTATCAGTGCTATGTGTATCATACTCAGGATGCATCAGTGCTGCTGACAAGTTTTGTGATGCAGTATGAGAGTTCATAATTGGAGAGTTTCTCCTTCTGCTCCAGTAGAGCTAATTACTGGTCAACAGCAAAACAGGAGAACTTACAATTCTGAAATGAGATTGTTTTTAAGTGTGTGTATAACTTTCCCTAGTTAGAAAATGTTGATAAAGTTTGACCATTAAACATTTCATTACAGCGCTGCTGGACAATGTCAGCTTCTCCTGCTGAAACAGACTTTAAACAGGGCAGTGAAATGTTCCTGAGAGACTTTACTTATGTACACAGCTTCTGCATCTACATCACTGCTCAGATACACAGCCTGACTGGTAAGTGGAAAACCACCACAAGTACTCTTTCAGTATTCAGTAGACGTTTTAATTTTCAAAAATACTCAATGTCATTACTAACATGTTTTCATCAATTCTTTGTACCCCAATTATGTCACATGCTATTTTATTCATGGTCTCAGTCCATTTATGCTACAGTCAAGTTTGCAGTGATAGACCACCTGTCCTCTACCTGTCAAATCTCACCCTTTACCTGAAAGAGTCACATTTTATTGCCTGTACTGGGATCTCATGGCCTCAATGTAAAAATCTCAGTGCCTTTCCTGCATGGCTCTTGATGATGTCATCTGATGTGGTCACGGTGGACGGAGTCTGCTACAAGTACTCAAGAAAAGACTTAGATTGGTAGAGCTTTGTAGTCTGGCTATGCTTTCATCCTTTATGTCAACAACTACCCTCCACCTCCCCATCCGACTCTGGGCTTCCTCAACTGACGATTCAAATTATCGACTTTAAGGAAGCAGTCGTATCTACCGCTAATCCTTCATTGCTTGCCTGCTAAACAATTTGACAAAGGAAGACTCAAAACAAGGTTGTTAGTACAAACATCTTAAATGCACATCAATGCTGAAGCCCCTGGCGACATCATTTTCCACAATGTTAAGACACGCAAACAAACCTGGTACATATTTGTCTGTGAGGGATTTAAAGGTATGCTGGGAGCTTTGTTGAGAACATTGTTTTGTCTACCTCATAAAACATTTGCAATATTTGAAACCTTGAATGTCCATGTTTACGTGACTAGTAGTCTTTTTCTTTGTTCTTCTTTCTGTGGCATGTTACTGCCTCCAATTGTCACCATGTAAAATTGCAAGTAATTTACCAACCCATCAGGAAATTTTCATAGGCTCGCCTAACTACAGATTGGTGAGCTATTTCCACTATATGTACAAATGTCCTAAAACGTAAGTAGGGGCTAAATTAACCTTATATTTTAATATTAAAATATGTAAAAAATAAAGACAGGCTGTGTTGCTCAAATGTTAGCTGTTGTCCAGGAAATTCTGTAAATGTACAAATTCTTGTAAATCTACTCTGATCTCTGTTGCATCTTTACTTCATAGAATACATTAGCATTAGCGCCATCTGCATTCAGCAGAAATGTGAATCATGCTAATGCATGAGTGCATGAGATACAAACTACAGGGATCTGCTCATCAAAATATTACTCTATAGCACTGCTAGAGCAAAATCTCCACAAGGTCCTTTTAATATAGTCCTATATAAGGACATTAGGACGGGAACACTGGTGCGTGTTGGTCGCCGCTCCTCTGCGTTTGTTTTTGCTTAGTTTTGTTTTTCCTGTGCAGTTTGTTGCTATATTCCAGTTTGGGAATGGTAATTATTTTATGGAATTTTTGTGAGCTCTTTGCTCTGTGGCTTCTTTGCTGGAGGGACTGTATTTTTTTTTTCTTTTTCCTACTGTCTGCACTGACTGGAGCTAGTTTGGCGCTGCCGCATTAACGACTTTTAACTGTCGACTGCTCCGGCAACTTTCTGTGTGATTCGCCTCCTACTGGAACTGCTCGAGTACCAACAATTTGATGCTGCGTTCAAACTCGTACTAACTACTACTTCTTCTGTCATTACTGTCTTTTTCTGGGTGGCAATTGTTGCGGTTGACTTTGGGTGTTTGTGGTGTGCTTTTTTGTTGTTTATTGTTTTAATTATAGCCTGATCCTGCTTTGTGTACAGCTCCTGGAGTTTTGGGATGTGTGCTTTGTGATTAGAGTTTTATTATTATTATAGTTACATTAGATTTCTTGTTTTATTCATATTTTATTATTAGCCATTGTACAGCACTTTGGTCAAATACAGTTGTTTTAAAATGTGCTATATGTAAATACATTTGACTTGACTTGACTGTTGCTGCCACCGTTGCAGCTCTCGTCCTCCATACACACACCAGTCAGAATATACTGTACACACAGACACAGTGCCACACTTCTGAGCATGACAATGCAGTGGGACTACTTCCCAGCAGTAGCCACATGCTGTGGCTGTTTGCAGCAACTGCCAGTGCTGTTGTGATGAGCTTTGTGCACTTCTCCATGCCTCCTCCACTCAACTCTTAGCAGGCAGATGGAGCTGGTACCTTTCAATCCTTCCACAGCCAGTATGGATGATTCTCCCAACAGCACTGATGCCAGCACAGAAGAGGATGATAGAATGTTGGCTCCCACAGGAACCAACCCAGACATCTGCATTCCGCTGCCTTTAAAATATCATTTTTGTCAGACTGAATAACAACATTTGCAAGGAAAACTTAACATAAAATGTTTTATTAAAGGACCATTGATTTAGCATGTTTGAGCCCAATAACTACTACCCATGCACATGCTGTGTTGTATTTTGTCAGATCCCCTAATCTTTTAAAATTAAATGTTCTGGTGGTCCACCTTAAAATTTAAGATTTTGCCTGCTAACACTTATGCATGATTGTAGACGGCACAATTGTTTTAGGTTCTTTGTAAAAGCGGTCTTCTCCTGGGACTATATTCCTTGACAGAGACATACATTTTCTTCTATGTAACTCTGTTGAAACTTAAATTGCTTCAACAAAAATTTAATAGACGTCTTGTTTGCTGTGATAGATTACTTATCTCAAGCACATTTCAAGTCTCTACAAGTTGATTTTTATAGCGNTTGTTTGCTGTGATAGATTACTTATCTCAAGCACATTTCAAGTCTCTACAAGTTGATTTTTATAGCGTACTGGAATTAATTTTTTAAATTTAAAATTCTAAAAGTTGTTGCTCCAGTAGTGTGCTTTGGAAAATGGTTGGCAGTAATGTAACATGTATGTGAGTTGTATTTATTGGGCTCAAATGTAAAAAAAAAAAAAAAAANAAAAAAAAAGAAAAAAAAATCACCGGAATGGGTCCTTTAACATGTTGGGCCACTACAAGCCACCAAAACAGCTTTAATGCACTTTGGCATAGACTGTATCAGATTCTGGAACTCTACTGGATGGATGGAATGTCATTCTTCTTAGAGATAATTTCTCATTTGGTGTTTGGATGATGTGCTGGATAGTGCTGGCTAACCTGTTGGTTCAAAATCTCCCATAAGTGCTCAACTGGGTTGAGCTCTGGTGATTGCCAAGGCCATAGCATATTATTTACATCCTTATCATATTCATCAAATCATTCAGTATCATCTGAAAACAGACCATTAAACCACCACAAGAATTATTATAAGGTCAAAAACAGATTCAGTCTGTATTTCTTCCTTCAAAATGCGTCACTTTACAAAATTTAGTGTCACTTGAATTTAAAGTTTAAATAAGTAATTTTTTATTATGCAGAATAATTCTTGCAGACCATTATTCCAAAAGTAGTAGCTGACTTTATTCTACAGATGGATAAGTGGCACTTTTGCTGGCTGGCTCTCACTTACAGGGTCATACCACTCAAATGGCAGCATATTTTTATCCAAGCAGTACTTAGTAATGTTCCATTTAAACACAGTGACCCATCGCCCAGTGCTATCACCTTCTGAATGGAATACAGTCTCAGAAAAAAAAAAAAAAAANAAAAAAAAAAAAAAAGCATTCCATGAAAAGGAGCATTAAAGGAAATTGCATTACAGAGAGGCGAGGGGTTGGAAAGCATTACCGAGGATCGCATTTCAAGCATCTATTTGTGGGGCCTTGTTCTTTATGGGCAGCTATTAGATGGATTCAACTCATTTTTCACAACTAGCTCATTCCCTTTTTTGTTGGAGTCTCGTTTTTGCCTACAGTACACTTCTCCGAGGTCTCCATTATTCCCATTAAGCTCCATTTGAAATGCAATACTTTCAAATACAAGAGGGTAAACCTTTAGCAAAACAGACCTAAGGAGCTCGAGGGACGAAGAAAAGCAAAGAAGAAGGGTGCATGTGTGAAAACGACAAATGGAAGATTTATATGGGCTCTGAGTCTTTACCACCAGCTGATTGGGCCCACAGCATCAATAGAAATGGAATTAGGCCCCAGAGAAGTGCACTCATTTATTAGGGCACAGAGTAGATAGCAGATACAGGCTTTTAACCTCTGGGAAAGTGCAAGGCAGGATGACTAAGGCTGTTGTAAAGACACAGTCTTTCACTTGGAGCTGCTGGACTTTTCACTGAGGAGAAAAGAGTAAATGCACCATACCTGTACCTCGCCAAGGCTGGAGTAGTTATTGCCATTGATTGAATGGGAGGTTAGAGGGGAGTGCGGCACTGAAACTGAGATTATAAACACTGTATGGTAAAGTACCTCACTTTAATGTCTGAGAACAGGACACAGAGGCAATACGCTGTATTCCTGCACACTCATTTTTGTATACTTTATGTCTGTACTTCCTATTTCCTCCTCCTACCTGTAGGTGACTCTGTTGAACTTCACGATTACCCCAGAGGACATTCAGGACCAGCTGATGGGCACTGTGTAGCTCCAGAAAGGCCTGACCTGGAGGAAGGGAAACAGACTAATATCCTGCTGGAGAAGAGAACAAAAGGTACATAGCAGATTTGTGTCAAATAATAATGTTAACCAATCTAATAAAACGTGGTCAGGTAATATCCTCTTTGTCTTTTTGGACAGTTAACAAAGATTGAGCACACGATCTCCTGGAATTGCTCCCCTTTTCTGCAGACATCTAAGGAGACTGATGGGACCAGCATGGGCTAAAAACCCATTGCTGTGCACTTAACTGTCTTGTTATTCTCCATTTCTGGCCTGGATAACACTGAATCCATGTACTACTGCTCCCTCTATAACTCAGATGAGAATGATGATAGACAAGCAGGGTGGAAAATTGTGATACCACTGCCTGTAGCTTTTCCTGCTATTTAAGCAGGCAATCAAGCCATTGTAGTTCGCAAGTTGTATCAACTTTCTCTTTTTGATGCCTTCACATGAGGAAGTTCCATATTTTTATGCAGATGTGTTCACTTGATCAATAGTTGGTGCCTCTCAGATCTTGATTAGCTAAGCTCAGCTAATAATTAGCTAAACTTCAGCTGAGTTTAACCAGTTAGGTGTAGGGAGACCTGAGAGAGAGGGAAAATATGCAGTGCTGTGGACCAGGTGAACTAAAACTGAAAACCACTGATTTAGAATCAATCACACGTCTGATCAAATTAAGGTGAAGTCCCTAAATCTCAAGGGGGAACTGATCAACAGCATGAGTCACTGGTTTCATATGAAGAATCAAACTCTTCACACCAAAAACTTTAAAACTTTAAAAAAAAAAAAAACTTTGCTGTATCTTGTAACCATCTAGATCAGGACCAGATTCCACACAGGCAGTGTTACAGTTAAAGCTTATCAGGCATAAGGACTCTCTCTCTCTCTCTCTCTCTCTCTCTCTCTCTCTCTCTCTCTCTCTCTCTCTCCAAATAATCAGGAATCACACTTTTATCTAATTAAATCTATGTTGTTTCAGTTGTGCAAGTGTGCAGTTTGGATTCAAGAACAGCTGTTCAATCAAGGACAAACAACTGCGTGCTGCACACATGCTTGTCTCTGCTGTTACGCATATGCACACACACACACACACACACACACTAAAGACACACCATCTTTGATTTATAATCAACAGAATCAGCCATTACACTTCTATCTAATTAAATCTAGTTTGTTCCAGTTCCACGATTCACATTTATTCACTCTCTATGCAAGAACAGCTGTTCAATCAAGCACAAAGGCATTGGGACTCACGTGCTAACACACCCCTGCACACACAGAGAATCCCCAGGAGATCCTAAATAGGTGTATCCGTCTTGAAGCACCTGCCAACACACATAGCCAGAAGTGTCTCGACAAACAGCCTGGGGGAAGTAATTTCACAAAGTTCCCAGCACTATCACTCACTTCTTCTAGCGCGCGTGTTTCGCAGATTAACCAAACATAGTGCTATGACCCAGTACCAAGTGTCTCTTACTCCATATTTCTGCCCCCTTTCTCCTTCTTTTCCCTTCACCTCTGTCTTTTCCTTTTCATATGTTTTTGTCTCTCCCATCTTCAACCCTCATCCTCATTTGCATCACTGATAACCTTTCTTGTCATTTAATTACGTTAATTAATTTGGCTACAAAAAGTAGAAATGTTTTAAAAGTTCATAATAAGGCATTCCCGTTGTATCCTCAGGTAACCTGACTATGGATATAACACTTCCAGGTGTCTCGCTGTCTGATGAATTAAAACGACTGTGAATAGCCTCATTACAAACATCATTAAAAGACACCATTTAGTTATCTGTGTGGCTTCTCGGGTTACCTACTCTGGATTACTTAATTATGTAAAAGCTTCTCCTCTCTAAAGACAGAATGTTGAGTATGAGTTATCCTGTTCTCTCCAGACTGGATCTCCAGAGCCTCTGTCAGAGCCTCCATCATTCTCCTTCCTTATGAGGGTCAAGAGAGACTGGTTCAGATGCTTGCTTCAGAAGACGCTGGTGCCAAGGTTTGTTCATTTTTTTTTTTTTTTTTNTTTTTTTTTTTTTTTTTGTGTATGAAAAGAAATGGAGTTAATAAATTAATTTAGCTTCGGGAACAAAGGCCACATCTCAGTCACACCCCTGATCACCTGATAAGCTACATACAGTATACCTGGTCAACCCATGCACCTGTTTGTCTCAGTTCTCTCATCCCTCCCTCCCTCCCTTTCATCCTCATCCATTCATCCCTAATCTTCCCTCTCATCCATCCTTTCTCTCAGCCCTATCTTTGTTATATAGGTTACGTCTGGACCCAAGAATGGCTCTGGAAAAAATAACACCGAGAGACGGATCCCCCACACTGAATCTCTTTCTCCCGGAAGCCACCCTCTTCTGTCCAGACAGCCAACCATCCTACAAGCTCCCCATCAGCATCCCACCACTCACAACCTATATAAACCTTATTCATCTTAACCATCAGTCGCAGTAACGTGGTCCTTGCTAGTGAATAGAATACTATATAGTATCATGAGTAGTCGTAACCAGTTACCATCTCGTGAAGATGACCCATGAGGCCACAAAGAGCCACAGAGACAACACTCAGTACTCCTTCCTTACAGACTCCATCTCTGGCCATGAGTTTTTTGGGAGCTGCAGTAAGCCAGCCAATGTGTGTGTGTGTGCATGTGCTTTGTGAGGTGTGTCAGGGTGCTTATGTACTTGCTCTGCATATCTATCATGCCTGCAGCTATGGGTGTCCTCTGTTCCTTTGTGTCTAACACACACACATAGCACACACACTGTGAATTCAGTGTGTTTGTTTTAGTTGTGGGAAGATGAAATGACCACCAATATTTCCTCTACTCCATGTCTTCCATTTGTCCTTTGAACAACAGGTTTAGTGTGTGTGTGCATGTGCGTGTGTGTGTATATGCGCGTGCCTATCCCTCTCTCAGGCTGTGCCCAATAAACTCCTTTATTGCTTGTGTTTCCTCCATGTCCTTGACCCAAGAGCAGAGAAACTTTTGGACCCCTGAACTGGAACATCCCACGAGTTCAACAGAACTGACCTCGCAGTCTCTGTGCAACAGCTGCATGTGTTTCTAGAACAGCAGCAGGTAGGGATGCTGGGAATACAGTGTTTTTGACATCCTTTTTAGATGTTAACGGAACATTTCTTTTATTGTGTGCATGCTTTTGTAAGTATTAGTTGAATCATTTATTGTATCCTTTTTTAAGATAAGTGTCCACTGTGGAGTTGTATTCCGCGGGAAAAATGTTAGATCAGTCTCAGCATAAAGAGTCAGGTCAGCTGGGAGGGCAAAAGAAAAAAAAAAAAACTTCTGAGTTTGAGTTTGTTTGGGGTTCTTTGTTGCTAGTTACAGTTGCTAAGCTATAAGTGGATGATTGATTTTCAGCTGAGGGGTTTAGCAAAGGTCACTTGATATGTTACAGTGATTTGTATGCACTTTTTTTCTGCATGAACTAACATAGCACATGTACATCTTTTGATCATTAAATCTCAACCATCAACACATGCACATATATACCTGTATGCTAATTCACATAAGCACCATCTCTTGCCTCTCACACAAACTCTCTAGCTGTCACACAAAATCCACTCCTATATATGGAACATCTAAGCCCATCGCATACATTCTGACATTTACAAGTAAGATCCTCTACACTCAAGTACTTCCTTTCATCAGCCACATTCAGATACCCTCTTGACATTTTTTTCAAACACAAAGTATTACAGCCTTCCTCCACCCTCAGTTCATATGCTGTAGCTGAAAAACAAAGTGTCAGGAAAAAAAACATAGCAAGGCTGTCTTTTTTGAATGCACTGACATTTTCAGCTTGTAACCAAGTGTTGCTCAGTGAATTTGCAAGTGAACGTCCCCTCCACAAAATGCCATGGCTGTAACCCCACCCTTTTCATGCTCTGGTGCATCATTGTCTATTCCAAGTCTAGGTCCTTAGATAATTTTTAGGAGCTGTTGTCTGTTTCTGAGCAAGTTAAAAGTTACATTGAAATCCAGTGCATATTACACACATTTCATTCCTTTTCGTGAAAACTTGATGCCTTAACATGGTTGTGATTAGGTTTCATTGTTTGCTCTGGCAGAAAATCCAATCTGATGCCCTTTTGCTACTTTAATGGTGAGCGTAAATATGGCATAGTTGCGAATGAGGTTTGGTAGTTGGGAAAAGCAGCAAGTAATTCTACCTAAATGTTTGCACATATCTGATTAGGCAAGCTGGAGTCTTGAGTGTTTTCCCCAGACTTATCTCAAAAGAAAACCAAGCTTCTGAGATGTAGTTTTAGATGTGTGAAACTATCCATAGCACCAGGTTCAGCATCAGCCTGTTATTAGTCATACGTTATTCATTACTCCATACCTCAGCAAAATGAAAACTTAGAAATGCAAAGCTCTGAGATCCTGATGGTACAAGGCGGTAGACTAGACTCTCAGCTCTAAGACCAGACTATACTTTCAGTGTGGCTCTACATAACATACATTTCCTGTGTTGCTCACATCAGCGGCTGTCTGGGGGTTTTGTGCCGGCAGCCGCACACCTCAGCTGTCACCATGTGGACCTTACTGTACCTAAGCAAACCAAATGCAGATGCTGTAGAAAACTTACATGAATGCTGTTTGATGAGAGGTTGTGTGTGGAGATCCGTTGATACCCACACCTTTACAACTTGTATTTAAAAGAGTATAAAGACAGGCCAAATGTACTTAAACTCAAGGAGAAATTGCCTGCATTGTGAAAAAAGACAAATATATTTGCAGGCAGAAATTTTTAGAAGAGCAGCAATTCAGTCACACAATAACCCACTCCATTTCAAGAATCTATTTGAGTGCTTCTCATCAAAAATCATTCTAAGTCAAATTCTATTATTGTATTTTTTTCCAAAAGATGTGGCTTTCTTTTAATTTAAAGAGCAGAACTGAAACAGTGTCCATCAGTTATTCAGAAGCTGCTGCTGTACCATTGCCTTAAAACCTAAAAAAAAGAGATAAACTTACTTTCATAAGTTTTTTTTTTTTTTTTTTTTTTTTTTAAGAAAGCATGTATATCATGTGACTCACAGTTACTGAGCACAGTCTTTGAGCTACCTTTAAAAAGTCATTAGGGGATACAATGTGTGTAACAGGTCACAGCAGGCAACCGCCATCAGTGCAGTTTGATGTATTTGTTAGCAACGGTCTACTCTGTTTTATTTGGCATTTTGTTCTCCAGTGCTGCTCACCCACCCCATACACATCTTTTATTCATGAAGTCACATTTACATAGTCGTTATAATAAATGTCAGCAATCTAAGGAGTCCACTTATTTTTCAGTGAGTGTTATTACTCTGTTTCCTGTTAAAAAATAGTCCCCCTCATCTGGTTTTGTATCTCGTACAGAGCCACAGCTACAGAGAAGCAAGCTGCTGCCACTCAACCAGTCACCTGAGAGTTTTGGAAGAACCAGGCTGAGATGCAAGTGAAGATCAACAACATCATGCACATGCAGGTAAAAACTGTCTGCAACAGGGCCATATTGAACACTGTTATGTCATGATTATGCTTGATTTTAACTACGCATATGCTTGCATTCATTCATTCATTCACACGGTTGCAACTTGAGTGGTGTTGCTCATGTACCTGCTCGTAGACCTGCTTGTCTACTTACCTCATTCTGGAAAATTAAATACTATACAATACCACTAGGGGGCAAAGTGAGGACCTTAAGTCTGATTTTGCTCAACAGCAGCACCGGCAACCACCGGGATAAGGTGGTTGCCGGTGCATGAGGTTTCTGAAGAGCTTGATGACTTCTCCTCTAAAACTTTTAATAAATAACTTTAATTAAATATCTTTTAACCACTTTCACTGTTGCTACTCTGCTGACTTCACCTGACAGCAGCTGACATCACCCGCCCTCACAATTTTTGCATTACATGTTAGTTCTTGAGGATGTGCGAAGCCCACACTTAAAAAAAAAAAAAAAAAAGNAAAAAAAAAAAAAAAAAAGCAAGACAGATGTGACGCCAATCGTGTACATATATGCATAGTTAAACTTGTAGTATATACAGCTGGAAGTCACTTAATGATAACAATAATCCTTATGAATTAATGAATGCTATTAAGTGACATACAGATATGTGACAAAGAACTGAGAGAAAACATTCCACATGAAAAGCCATTTTAGTCATATGAAAAGGAAAAGATGCCTTGAGACAGTTCTCAGGGTATCTTGAGCCCTGAGAACTGTTGGGCCCCCTCTTGGCCACCATCCCAGATTCTCAGTAGGATGTAATTACTCACTAGTTAAAATTTCAAATAGTAGATTTTTCAGTAGCATGTATGACACCATGTATCATGGTGAGATGCTCTTACAAACTCATCAGAAGACACACAGATGGAAGAACATGCGTTGCTCCACATAGCCACTGAAATACTGGCCCACGCATAGACACACAGCATCAAGTGCCTTCAGACACACTTCCCTTTGGTCTGAAATGTGTTTTTCTCAGTATCCTTAGCCTTTAATATTTTACTGCCTCCCATTAAAATGTACCATGCAACATTGATTAAAGAGGAAAATATCTAAATATTTCAGTTGTTTGTAGAGCGATGCCTAAGAACTCTTGCTGGGTTGTCTTCCTTTGATACTGCAAAGACAGTATGACTCATAGTGGCTCTGGTGGAGTTCTGTGATCATTTATCATTATATCTCAGCTCTGTAAAGACAGACCAGGTTAGCTTGCTGTTAGTATCCAGCACCACTCATCATTTGCTGCAAAAAGAAACTGAGAGTTTACATGAAAACCCTCTTGAAGATGACAGACATAAAGTCTCTTCTGCAACAAGGAAAGATATTTATTTATTTGCCTATCTACAAAATTATTTACTTTAAGATACACAACAGTGGCACTCGCTTAACAAGAACTTCTTGCTATGCCAGAAGTTTATCTTGTATGAATTCCTGGGGGAAATGAAGTATAAGTTTTACAAGTGCAAAGGTTCTGCATATAGCAGCAGACCAGGGTGTCAGAAATACACAAATAAACATAACACTTATGTGCCATTAACATGGTCATTCCTCTGATTCAGTCCGTCTCAGATATCAATCCATGTTCCTACGCCACCTCAGACACCAATCCATATTTGAGCTCTATGACAAACAGAAATGATCTGCAGGAGCATTTCCTCCCTACGAGGTAAAATTAGAAGCAGCAGAGTTTGGCATTTATTCACATACACACAATGATGGAGCATTCAACAAGATTAATAATCTCTTCAGTCATGTGTAGACTTTATTAGCATCTAATACGGTCTCAATGACCAATAAACAGGGAGATGCTTTGAATGGAATGAAATGGCTATTTGTCATCTCTCTCTCTCTCTCTCTCCCTNCCCCCCCCCACTGTAACCTCGAATTACCCAATGATTATCCATAACTGCTGGCTAGTGAGTGAGCATCAAATAGATAAATTGTGAGAAATGTGAAAGAATCACAGATTGATAGGAATGATTATTGGCAGGGATGATTGGCAAAATTGTTGTTAATCTCATGAGAGAAATTGGGTAAATTTTGTGATGCCTGCTCAGTGTCTTGTGATATTATTTTGAGTCTGGTCATGCATGTTTGTGTGTGAGTTTCCAGTAAAAGTATGTTTAGGATGTCAACGTCAGTATGACAGTTGTAGCTTTCAGTTAGCCTGAGAAATTGATATTAAACGGTAACTGATGTGACAAGGTTATTCTATGTCATTTCAAAAACTAACTTTGATGTGTCAGTACAACCTGACAAAGACAATAAAATATGAGCAAAGTTTATTTAACAAAGAACCTTTTTGAGGTATAAAGTAATATTAGGACTTTTTTGGATAAAAATAGCTGTAATGGAAGAGTCCTAAAAAAGGAAAAAGGGATAACTTGACAAGTGAAAAACGGCAAAAGATTATTTCCAAAAAACGATGACCTGTCAAACCAATCTGAGCCTCGACTCCTGCCGCTCTTTCTCATCCATCCTCCCTCACTCTGTGCCTGATCAGACCCGCTCTTCAAACGGAGATGCCAGATCCTCGGCTGACATGGTCTTTGATCTGGCAGCTGACAGCTTCAACAAGCCGCCTGCAGACTTACGAAGACAGCAATGAGGCACTTTCCCACCAGCTACGATCAGAGCAAGAACACAGCGCCAATGAGCCGCTTCAACAGTCTGCTCCGGACCAGCTGAGATTCCATGTCAACACTCAAAAGGCCATAAAGGTACACATGGAATTGTTAGGAATGTGTGAAAAAAGGTGTGATTACATTATCACATTTATACTGAATGAAATTGGATTCTATGAAACAATCCTTCGGTGGTGTTAAAGAATAATCATTATAGAAGGGATAGCAGAGAGAAATGTAATAAAATCTCGTATAATCTTAAGTAACGTCTGTGGTGCGCACCTTTTTCCCCATATACATTTCTCTGCTTTGGGTAAACATTAGGTCCAAATGATGAATTTCCATTGATTTTACTTTTACCTCGCAGTGAAAGCAATATTTCAGCAGTTGAGGCACACCTCTGCTGAATGATTATAAGGAACTTGGTGATACATCCTCAGAGATCAGATACTGTGAGCTTTCAGCACAATACTGCAAAAGCTGCATGTCAAACACCAAAGGAATGAAACATATAGGACTTGGACAACATTTAAGACAGTACTTTATCAATGAGGGATTTTGAAAGATTTGGGAATTACCTGCAAATTAAAGGACCATACCATCCATTTATGCATGTTTGAGCCTAATATATTCAATTTTCATACATGTTATGTTACTGACAACCATTTCCCAAAGGATAAAACCGTATTTCAGCTTTCCTGATATTTTACAAAATCTCTTAATCTTTCAAAATCAAATATTCAAGCAATACACCCACCTTAAAAATCAATGTTTTGTCTGCTAATAGTTATGTAAAATTATGAAGTCACGGTCGTTTAAATTTTTTGATAAACGTAGGCCTTATTTTGGGACTATATTCCCTGTGGAGATATACATTCACTCCACACTTTCTATTGCGCTTAAACACTAAAATTAAGAAACTTCGAAAAAACCTGAATATACGTATTGTTCATGATAATGGACTACCTATCCCAAGAATGTTTCAAGTATCAACAAGTTGACTGTAATAGCATAGTCGAGTGAACTGACACCAATGGCGGTCTGGAAGGTAGGGGAAAAAAAATTTTTAATTCACCATTTCAGTATGTTTTAGGAAATGATTGTCAGTAACGCTACGTGTATAAAACTTGAATATATTAGGCTCAAACATGCAAAATGCTTGGTATGGTCCTTTAATCACCACACAAGCACTGCTCCTAAAACCTTGTTGCTGTAGCAATGTTATTATACTGTACAGAAGGTAAAGCCTTAAAGCAATGAGCTCTTGAAAACCGAATACCAAGAAATGCTGTTCATGCTGTGCAAACAGCTGGAATACAGCAGCCTCCTAAAGGTCCATCCAACGCAGCAGAAGCACTCTTGACCTTCATTCAGTAAGTGCTCTTATCTTCTGCACCACAGAGAATAACTGATTTCACCCTACCAGATATCTGCAGCTGCTACAGTATGTAGGGTTCACCACGTCTCCATGTCTTTGTGTGGATATGCAGCAGTGATTACCAGCAGCTATAGGTAGCTGAAGAAACTGTTTGAAGATTGGATTTTGCTTTACAGTATGTATGAGAAGGAAAGACTCAAAGAAAGAAGGAAAGAAAAGGAAATAATAGAAGAGTGAATCAATGAGAAGAAAAAATCAAAGAAAGAATGAAAGCGCAATGAAGAATCAAAGAAAGCGTATGAGAAGGACAACAGCAAAGAAAAGCAAGAAAGAATCAGAGCATAAGAGAATTAAAGTAAAGGAAATAATTAGAGGGCAGGGATAGTCAGAAAAGAAAATATGCAAAGAAGGAAAAAAATCAAAGAGAAATAAAGATTTGAAGAAATGGAAAAAAATCAAATAAGCAAAGAAAGAAATAAAAGAAGACAGGCACTGATTTGTATTATTTGTGGCAGTCATTTGTGTCCTCGATCTCCTGCGAAGCTGCCATGTTTTTAACTTATAAAGTAAATTCCACTGCAAATTGCCTAAGATATTTTTTGGAAACAGAGGTCATGTAGTATTCCCTTTCCAATCAGCATCTCAGAATTTATGTTTTTTTTCCCCGCAAGTTTTTTATTCTGCACCTTTCTTGTTCAGCTTTCCCAGTTAATAATATAGACGCTGTGCTGGCATATTTAAATGTGAATTTTGATAGTATTTTTGATTAAAAAAAAAAAAAAAAATTCTCAACGATTCTTTGCAGCATGGAGACCCATTTGGAACAGCTGAAAGGTAGACCAAATCTTGTTGTCGAAATATCAAAATATGGATGGCACGCATTAATACACTTGGTAGGGAATTTTTTCCTCCTTTAAACAGGCTTAATGCATGATATGTGTAATATGTGATATTTCAGCCGTATATAGTGACGACCGTTGGGATTTGATCTGTAAGTTACAGTGAAATACAGACTTTGTTTACCTCTGTGAATATAACCGTCACAAACTGACCCAAACTGATGATGAAGAGGACAAAGATGAAGAGGACAAAGGCAGAGCAGAGGACAAAGTGGTGGAAGCTGAAAAAGGAGGAGTGTTG